>JAODAL010042150.1:0-35139 GCA_025379985.1 Phyllomedusa bahiana | reverse complement strand
GGGTGTATGAGGCCCGTTTAAAATTCGAGACAATTGTACTTTGGGGGGGGAAAATATTTAAGTTCACTTCTAAATAATTGCAGTTTTTTTTATTTTTTTTTTTTTTACACCAACACTTTTACCATTTTAAAAACTTGTTAATTAATTCTACGGGGTTTATTACGGTCGTGGGGTTTTAACCAAATATCTGTAGGTTTTTTCGTGGGGAAAAATTTTTGCACAATACTTTTTTTTTAAATATTTATTTTTATTTTTTTTTTTTTTTACACTTTTTATTTTTTTTTTTTACTCCCTTTAGGGAAACGTTTAAAAAAAATTTTTAAAATTTTTTTAATTAAAAAAAAAAACAATACTAACAATAACCACACCCCCAAAAAAAATTTTGGGCCCCAACCTGTTTCCTCACTTCTTCAAAACCCCCAGACAGCTCGGGGCCCTGTAGGTCCCCGGGCTGCTGGGGGGCCGTTTCCCTGGGGCTCGTTGGGAACCGGGGGTTTCCGATCACCCGACAGAAAAGGAACCCCCTTTGATTTCGCTGGGGGTAACGCAAAAACCGCCGCAATAAAAAGGGTTTAAAAGCCCCCCGGGTTTGCGGGGGTTTTTCCCCCCCCCGGTGCTCACGGGAGATCTCTGGATCAGGGCTTGTAGTACAACCACTCAACGCAATTGCGGCGCCGGGTCACAAACCTGATGTCGCGCACGTCTAAAGAGTACTGCAGACAGGACCCCCGCCCCGGGCTGACGTCTAAAGTCGGCGGGCGGTCGTTAAGGGATTAAAGGAGTATTTTCACAGTAAACAATTATCCCTGTGAATGGGTAAAGTGAGATATGTCTAAGGGTATGTTCACATGGCGTATTTACGGGGTGTACTTTGGCATGTAAAGTACGCCCTGCAAATAGGGTAAAATCATAGCAGTCATTGAGAGCTATGTAATTGGCTCGTATTCCCTGGTGTGTACTGTGTGCCCATAAAAAGAAGTGACATGTCACTTCTACCCCATGCTTACGCTCCGGGGAATACTGGACTAAAAAAGAGACAGGGCCATTATGCTGCTGAAAGTACACATTGGCCAGAGCGTATTTTCAATAGCATGTATATTGTGGCGCATATCTGTGCATGGCGCAATACACTGTGTGAACATACCCTACTTATTGAGGATCCCACTGCTGGGACCCCTGCAATTCACTAAAACAGGTCTCAGAGTCCCTTGTCCCGTCTCTCTGTGAGGAAGGTTGTGAACATGTTCAGCTTTTTGAGGTCTATGGGACTGAGGAAGAAAGCCATGAAAATAATGCTGATGCCCTTTTCTTCCAGCAATTACTCTATTATTTCTCCTTGATATGTAGAAATGTGGTTCTCCTTGTCAATAGGAGACGTCTCTGCACGTTCTGACGCTGATAGGACAGATCCTTGTAGAGCAGAAGACATGTCAGAGACCCACAGTGATGCCAAGTCACTGGAAGAAGATGACCATCAAGAGATACAACTGGCAAAATTAAAGCTAGATGATCTTAAAGGAATTGAAGAAGCTTGCAGACAACATGAGCCAAATCAAGAGGGAAGTAAGGAGGAGCCAGATGAACGAGCATTACCTTGGGTTTTAGAAGAAGATCTGGAAGTTCGGCAATGGTCTGACGGCTCCAGCTACAAAGGACACATGGCCATGAATCTGAAGAGAGGCTTTGGGGAGTTTAAATGGGCCAATGGAGAGGTTAGTGCATCAGACACAAAAAAGCTATCACTATGGTACTGTGCGAAAAGGCTGTGGGGCAGGAACTATATGCTTAGATAAAGATCATGGACCCCACACTTGCCAGTAAGGGGGTGTTCACACAGGGTATTTGCGGGACGTACTTTTGTGTGTAATTGTGCTGCAATGTACTCACATTAAGGCTATGTTCACACGGCAGTAATTGCGGGATGTATTTGCCCCATAGGCATGCATTATTCTCGGCGCATATATGCCGTGAATAACTGACATGTCACTTATCTCCCCGTTCGCCGTATTGTCCGAGCGGGGAGAGGAGACGTAATCCATAGTTCTCTATGAGAACTGTGGATTACCGTAATGACTGGGACGTGTCTTGCCCCGAATTTAGCGCAGTACGGTGCGAAATACGGGGCGAGATACGTCCCAAAATAAGCCGTGTGAACATAGCCTAAGCCTTGCAAATACGGTAAAATCAAGTACTAATTGAGTGTTATGATTTTCTAGTGTATTCCCCGGTGCACAGTACACATCTGTTAAAATAAGGGCCGGGCCATCACGCTGTTGAAGGTACATGGTGGCCACTACGTACTTTGAACAGCAAGTGTATAGCAGCGCGCACAGGTACGCACCACTATACGTCGTGTGAACCTAGCTTAACATGTGTGTTGATGGAAGTTTAAAAGATTTAGGGTGACATGTAGGAACGGGGGCTGCGCCAGAAGGCCTGTTTGTTATATTTTTAATCAGGCGCACTCCAATATCAGGCGCATAAAAAAGTGCCCGCGGCACTTTGTAATGTGCCTGATTTTGGGGGGGCGTGTGGGAAGCGTGTCGCACTACAACCATACGAAACTACACATGTATGACTTTTTATCGGCAGGTAGAGCACTTTAAGGGCATGTTCACACGGCGGTTTTGGACGAGGTTTTCTGAGCGTTTCCTCGCCCAAACCACATCAAAACCTCGCCTGAAACATGCTTCTTTAGACGAGGCTTTGACGAGGTTTTGACCAGGTTTTGGATCAAATTTTCACCCATACAAATGAATAGCCAGGACAAAAACCGCGGCGAAAACGCGCCAAAACCATGCTAAAAACCGCACCGAAAACCACACCTAAATCGCGCCTTCAACGCGCTTCAAGAATTGACATGACACTTCTTTTTCATTGCTTCCAAAGAAGCTTGTAAAAACCTCGTCATGTGTGAACTACAACGAGGTTTTACATAGAAATCAATTAAATGAACTGGGGGCGTTTTGGACGAGGAAACGCTCTGAAAACCTCGTCCAAAACCTCGTCCAAAAACGCCGTGTGAACATGGCCTAAAAGTGGTTTACCTGAGCTTGAGTTGTCGCTTTGTAGCTAGAAAGCGCTAAATCTATGACCCGTAGTAGAACAGGTTCATAGATTCAGGCGCATTCTATGACAAAAAAAATGGTGTCTGGGCACCAAAAATCATGCATGTCGCCCTTAGTCAGCTATGAAAATTGTGCTAATATTTCTTAAACATGATATAGTAATGCATTATATATTCTAACCATCCTAGACCTATGTCGGTGAATTTTACAAGGATCATCATCATGGAAGGGGGATCTACACTTGGCCTGATGGTTCCCAGTTCATTGGCTCTTTTTATCTTAGTCGTAAAGAAGGTTACGGGACCATGACATTTACTGACGGCAGAAAATACCAGGTACTCCTGAAGTAAGAGTTCATTATACTAATGCAAAACATATACAGTAATAGAGTTCCTTGTCACCGCGCGCGGCGCCGCAGCTCGCCGCGGCCGTCCCCCTGTGCGCACGGGGTCCGGCAAAAGGCTGCTGCGGGGCTGCCCCCAAACCGTGGTCCTTCTGCTCTAAAGGGGTGGAAACCCCGAAATTTACCAGTCCCCCCCTCCTGTCTCCAGCTCTGACAGCCGCGCGCCATAATCCCTGCTTAAGGCCGGCGGACGGCTGGTCCGGATTTAAAGGGCCATCCGCCCTTTAATTGGTTAATTGAGGGCCCGGGGCCTAAATATGAAGACGCCCTAGCACCCTGCCAGCCCGGTTGGGGGTGTTTGACGTTTGGGAGTGTATTGAGTTCAGCCCTTTATTTCCCGGGGTACCAGTCCGGCCTTGCTTAACTTTCCGGGGCCCTTCTTTTTTGCCGCCTGCCCTAACCCGGGCCCCCTTTCCTTGACAACGAACCTTTTGCTGCCCCCCCTACCTTCTGCCTGTCCCCACAACGCCCCCCCGGATTACGATTTGCACCCCCAACCTCCCCCCCCGCCATCGCAAGCAAGTCACGTCAGGGGAAACGCCCGGGTAGCCCCACGCCGCAGCAAGCCCATCCCCGCTTTGCGCGGTCCGGGAAAACCGGGGCTACTTAGACTCCGTTTCCCGGGCCGGGGTTTAACAATCAATCGCTTGCGTTGGCCCAGGGGGATCCCCTCCTCCGTTAAAAGAACGGGACGGCCCAAAGGATTCCCCCCGGGAAACCTCGCCCATCCCGGGACGTCACAAACGGCCGTCGCCCAGCAGAGCCACTTATCGCCGCTACCCGGCCCCATGATCAAACCTGGCGACCCTTCCCCCTCCCCCGGGCTGCCGCCTTTTGAAACCTCCACCCTTTTGCTCCCCCCCTTCCAATTGGGCTCAAACCTGCTTCCCGCTTGGGGACCCGCCCCTGCATCGCCCCCTCCCCCCCGCTACGATGGAGACCCCCCAAGAATGCGGGGGTTTCCACACCAGTGCTCCACCCCACCCGAAAGAGGGCCCTTTTTCCCCTCAGAGCGACCAAGGGGGGCCCCATAATCAGCCTCTTGCCCTGGAAACCTTGGCGGGGGTTTCCCCAAAACTATGGGATCGAGGATCCTCGACAGGGGGAACCCCCAAAAACCCTTCCCCCGGGGGTTCCCCCCAAACGGGTCTTGGGGAACCGGGCCTTTAACTTCCCGGCTGCCCCCCGCCTCTCCGGCTTTGGGCGGGGCGACACCACATCGGTCATTATTCCGTGCATTTTCCCGCACCTGGGTTTGGGACTGGACGGAAAAAACAACGTTGGTGGCGCCCTTTTGGAAAGGGCCTGGGGCCAAAATAAAGGGACGACTCGGCCGCCCCGGGACCTACCACTGCCTTGGATACCTAATCCTTTGGCCACCCAGGGGAAAACCCCTTCGGCCAAAAGGAAAAAAACCCAAAAAAAACTCCCCCCTTAAAAGGGGGAAACCGTCCGCCCACCCTTTTTCCCCCATTTGGGCCCCCCACGTTCCAGGGGTCCCCCTCCCTCCTCCGGGGGGTCTCTGAAAAAGAACCTGCGGGTTTTCAGAAAAGACCCCACCTTCCCAGGGGAAAACTTTCACAGGCGCCAGAACAGCTGTGTTTCTATTTGGGGGTTTTCTGCCATTTTCAGGGGGACGGGCCCCGGTGCGCCCGGGAAACTTCCGCCCGGGGGCCTTAGGAGAAGGGAAACCCCTAGGTGTCAGAAGGGCCCTTTTTTCCCCCCCGCTGACCATGCCCGTATAAAATTGGTCTTCTCCACACACCTTTTCGGGCCCCCGGGCCTTTTATTGATTCGGATCGGCGGGAAATTTCATAACCCCACGAACGTGTCCAGTTTCGTCCCCCGGGTAAATTCCGTTCAAAAACCCCAAATTTTTTGTTCTTGGGTCAGGGGCAAATTTCCCTTAAGGACCCAAACCCCTTTTTCCCGTACCCCCCCCTCTTCCTGCAGTTTGGGGGCCCTTCACAAGGAAACTTTGGGCCATTTCTACCCCTCCCTCGGCCCCTCCTCTGAAATCCTTCGGGCCTCCTTTGGCTCCCGGGAACCCATACCCGCCCTTTGGATTGAGCACAGGTGAAGCCCGGGCTTTGGGGGTTTCCGCTGTCACTCAAAAGTTGCCTGTCTGCACCACAAAATCGCTCCTCAGGTCCCCTTTCCCCAAAATCTGCCAAGCCCCCCTTCAAGGGCAACCTACGCCATATTGGGACTTTGCAATGTTTTTTTCGGGGGGCAGGGCCAAAAACTCCCTCCCCCACCGCCTTAAAACGTCCCATTGACCTGCAACCTTGGGTGTACCCTCCCAAGGCCGGTTTATCCCTTTTCCTCCCGGGAAATAAACGATGTCCCGATAAATCAAGGAGAACCTCCCCCAAAGGGTTTTCCTAAGTCCCCGGCTCCGGGAGAGCCCCGGGTTCTTCCCTTTGTGGAAAAAAAGATGGGGCCCTCAGGCCCTGCATCGACTATCGGGGCTTTTAAAAAAAAACACCAAAAAGAATCCGGGTAAACCCCCGCCCCCTTTGGGTTCGGAAACCTTCGAAACCGCCTCCCTGGGGCCAAAAAAATTTTCCAAGCTGGGTCTTTGCGGTTTCTTAAAATTTGGGTCCTATTAGAGAAGGCGACGAGTGGAAAAAAAAGCCCTTTAAATACCGGATGGGGCCCCTTTCGAGATCTTTTTGGGGTTACCCCCTTTTTTTTTCGGGCCATGCAAAAAACTCCTCTTTATTCCAAACTTCTCAATGAAACTTCCGGGGCCTACCTTCCTTTGGTTTTTGTCTACTTTGGGCGATATCCCCAATCTTTTCTCCGGGTCTCGTAACTCAAACCCCAAACCAAAATTTTGCCAGGTCCCCCAGGGGACTCCGGACCCATCAGCTTTTTTTCCAAACCAAGAATGTCTCTTCGGGAAGGGACCACCCCCGGGCCCTTTTTTTTGGGGAAAATTTTCCCCTGATAAGGGCCCCCCGATGGATCCCTCAAAACTCTCCCCGTGTTGCAGTGGGCCCCAACCGGGGGGCCCTTTGGCCATTTAACGTTCCAAAGGGTTTGGCCAAATTTTTAAGGACAAAATTTTTTCCCACATTTCTCTATGCTTGGGGGCCCCCCTTGGTTGGGTCAACCAAGAAAAACGCCAAAACCCAATCCTGGGCCCCCAAAACTCAAAAGCCTTCAGAGGGCCCCTCCCCAAAAACTGCGTTCGGGCTGCTCCGTTTTGTCTCGCCCACCCCCAACCGCCCCTTCATTTTGGAAGGGAATGGCCTCCCGGGGCCCCTGCTTGGGCCTCCTGCTAAGGGCCCTCCTCGGTAAAAATGCATACTGTGGGTTTTCTCCAAAAATTTCTCCTCCGGCCGAGAAGAATTTTACCTAGGGGGTCCGAATTACTGCCATAAAGCGGCTCTAGAAAGGGCTTTCCCCCCCTGGAGGGGGCTCTCCCAAAACCCAAATTTATAATTTACAAACCCACCTAAAAACCCCCTATAACTTCAGGGCCTCAAAAGGGCCCGAATCCCCGCAGGGGAGATGGTTTCCCCTTTTTTTTCGCCCCTTTTTTACTTTCCCGCTACACTTTTGGCCCCCCGGGAAAAACGTCCAAAAACTACGCCCCCAATCTCGCCCTCTGAACGGTGGGGGCCCACTCCCTCCCCACACATTTTTCCCCCCTGAATCCCCGTCAAAGGCTGCCCCCTTTTTATCTTCAAAAGGGTGCCCCCCCAAAACTATGTAACCCCCCTTTGCGGCTTAAAATCCTGAATGGGGGCCCTTTTTCCCGAACAGCTGGGGATCCAGGAATCCAAAGTCTCTTCAGCTGTCCCCCCCCCCCCCAACCCCCCTTCCCCCACTACTTTCCCAAGATTTAAGACGTCAGGGAATTTGTCGGGGCCCAAATAAGGTTCCTCGCCTTAAGCCCGCGGGGTTCCCTTTAGCCTCCCTTTCCGGGGAAAAAAAAAAGGACCCCCGGGCCCCATGGGCTTTGTCAAAAGATCTTCCCCCTTCATCTGGAAACACGGGCCCTAAGGGGGGTGACCCCATCGCTTTTCGAAATTTTCTCACTTTTTCCCACTGCCTGGGGTTTTTCCCCGCTCTGCCCCCCAGCTTGGGCCCCCCCTTTTTTCCAACAATTTTTTCCCCTTTCAAAAGTCCCCCCCGTTGCATATTGTCCCCCCAACAGAGGAGTCCAGTTTTTTCGCTAAATTTTTGGGGGTTTCCCCGGGTTTTCAGTTGGGGAATTCAGTTGGATTTTCTCTTTTTGCAACCACCCCCTCAAAAAAAACGGCAGGGAAAAACCCGGGGGGGGAAACCCTGGGGTTTGGGGACCTCCTTGCGGCACTTGTGTTTCCCCCTTCGGTTTAACCCTTTTCCCATCTTCTCCCTGGGGAACCTTCTGCCCCGCCCCGGCACCCTCCGGATTACATTTGGGCCCCCCTGTAAACCCCGGCCCTGGGCCCTCCAAGCAAAATCACGCAGGGGGAAAAAACCGGGAGCCTCACACCGCAAACAAGTCCATTTCCCCCTTTGCGGGGGGCTCTGGTGAAACCGGGGGCTACTTAAAACTCCTTTCCCCGGCGTGGCTTAACATCATTTCCCTTCCGTTTTGGGCCCCCGGGTCCACCCTCCTTAAAATTCCTGGTTTTTTCCTTGGACATCCCCCCGTCAAACGCAAACAGGGGAGTTTTCTTTATTTTTCCAAACTAAAAACTACTATTACCTACATTTACATAACCCCTCTCCCTTTTTTTCCCTTTAAAAAATTTCCCCAAATTTTCCCGTGGGAAATGAATTTTCACATCAGGGCCCCAGTATTAAGAACTACGTTTTTAAATTTCAAAAAATCACACATGTACTCATGAAAAAGTTACGCATGGGGAGGGTGGGTTGGTGGTTATAATTTAAAATGAGTGGGTAGGGTCGAACACATACTTCTTGTTGCTGTCATGGATAAAAGGGGTATTTATCAGAGTTGTAAAAAGAGATGATTACACTGGGGAACTCTCATTTTAGTGCCTTAAAAGTTGGAACCCTTTTGAGTATGTTTGGGGCGCTGGTTCTGAAAATGACACCCATTCTTCCCTATTAGCTCTAGTTTTGGAGGTCCGGCATTGCCACCTTTCAGTATATGCTGCTGAAAGTAGTGGTCACTCAATATTGTACTAAAGAAATGTTGGAGATTCAAGTGAAACAGACAAGATAAATTTTAGAACATTTAAAGAACACATGCAACAAAAACATGAATCTGCATTACAGATTTATTCACAATTATAAGAACAGTGTTGCATCATGTAATCAACATCTCAAACTAGAGCTGCTAGAACAAGATGGATCAGATTTTCAGACTCAGAAGCACTAAAATACCAAGAACAGGGTCAGAATTTCTAGGCGGCAAAATTTTTTTTTTTCCCCCAGTGTAGTAGCCGTGTAGTAGCACCTTATAGCCATGTAGCAGCCACTATAGCCTGGTAGTAGCCCCTGTAGCCAGGTAGTAGTCCCCTATAGCCGTGTAGCAGCTCCTCTAGCCAGAAATTAGCCCCTGTAGCTAAGCAGTAGCCCCCTATAGCCGTTTAGTTTCCCCCTATAGCCGTGTAGTAGCCCCCTACAGCCGTGTAGTAGCCATGTAGTACCCCACTATAGCCGTGTAGTAGCCCCTGTAGCCAGATAGTAGTTAATTATAATAAAATAAAAAAAACATTCTCACCTTGCCACGGTCTCCTCGTCCAGGTCCGGGAGCTGGTGAGCAGTATAAGCGGCGTGACGTCATCACACCGCTTATGCCGTCACGCAGCTCCCAGGGATTTCCTGGCCCGGCAGAGGCTGCCGGCTTAGGAGATCCAACGTCGTAGGGGGCGTGGTGAAGGCCGTGCGCCCCTCTGTGACGCTGATACATACAGGGGAGAAGGCAGGATGGTAACAATCTGTCCTGCCTCCTCCCTGTACCAGCAGCTGCACAGTGAGTGTGCAGCTGCTGACTGGCTCTGCGCGGATGTTATAAAACAGCCTTGTGCGCCAATAATACATGTGTAAAATCCACAATGTCTAAATGATGATGCTGATTTTACATAGGGTACAGTGCTAAACACTGCATACTCGGCTTGGATGCTGATTCTGAGCGCGGAATCCGTGGCCAGGATCAGTGTCCAACCCTGTTGTGTGAACTCCCCTTAACACCTTACTGACATTTGACGTATGAGTACGTCATAGTGTCGGTAAGGGACTATGTAGTAGGATCGCGCCACGATTCCGCTACTTAGGCAGTGGGTGCCGGTTGCTAATTGCCATATTTGTACACCCTATTGCATTGCCTATACAATGCAATAGGATGTATAAGTGATCATGCCCCCTAGTGGTTAAGCACCCTAAGGTGACTCAATGTTAGGGTATGTTCACACGGCTTATTTTGCCACATATTTGCGCCCACATTTTGCCGCATATTGCGCTTTATACGCAGCGAAATGCACGCTGCAATTAAAAGTTCAAATCACCACATTTTGCCATTTTACAAATAATAAAAAGGTTACAGATATTTGGTATCGTCGCGTCCGTAAAAGTCCGATCTATTAAAATATAACATCATTTATTCCGTACGCTGAACACCGTAGAAAAAAAATTCCAAACACCAAAAATTTTGTTTTTTTGGTCATTTCACATCCTCTACAAATTGAAATAAAAGTGATCAAAAAAGTTGCAAACTGGTACCAATAAGAAGTACACTTCAGCCCAAAAACAATGCACCCTCACTCAAGTCCATAGGTAGAAGTACGAAAAACTTATTGGTCGCAGAAAATGGCGCTGCAGCAAAAATTAGAAAAATAGAAAATGTTTTTTTTTTTACGGTGCTAAAACATAACGAAAACCGTACATGTTTAGTATTGTCAGATTTGTATCAACCTGCAGAAGACAGATAACACATAATTTATATTAAGGATTGAACGCAAAACTCCTGCAAACATGGCACAAGAACATTTTTTTCACATTTTTCCCCATTTAGAATGGTTTTGCGGTTTCCCAGTATATTCTATGGTACAGTGAATGACATCATTAGAAAATACATCTTGTCCCGCAAAATAAAAACCCTCATAAGTCTATTTAGATGGAAAAATAAAAAAGTCATGGCTCTGGAAGGCAGGGAGGGAAAAATGAACATGACTAAAAAAAAATTCGGCTGCGGTGGGATGGGGTTAAAGTGAAAGCTTTTTATTTAGTCAGGTAAACAAACTAGTTGCTAGAGATAAGACTCTGCAGGGAGTGATTCGCCATGGTTGACCTGACTGACCTACGGCAGCTTGGAACAATGAGAGATTAGTGAGAGCAGGGAGAGGTGGTCGGTAACCAGAGAAACTTGTATACACTAGCAGTAAATAAATCTTCTTCATTTCCTGACCAGAGGAAAATCAAAACAGCAATGTATTTGGTCATAGTTTTCATTTACCTTTTCCTGCTTTTAAAAAAGCCAACCCTGTGTGAGAAAACCCTCTTTCTTTCCCCTTTATGGGGGTATAATTTTGGGAAAACCGTTCCTAAGGGTTCCTGTTCCTTTTTTTTGTCTTTTACCCTTTTTTCCCAAATGGGGGTTTTTAAGGACTAGAAAAAAAATTACAATTCATGTAATGGTTATGTTTTTATGTGTAAAAGAGACATTTTAATATTATAGTGGCTTTCCAGTAAATATTGTAGTATACGGGAGGCCTTAAGGGGCCCCACTTCTGCCATTCTTGTGCTGCCTGGGGGTTTTGGGAACAAAAATTGTGCCCTGGGGGGCCCTGTAGTTCAGTTTGTTTTAAAACCTTTTTGGGGAAGAAAAGGGGACCATATAGGGAAGCTCCCAGCTTTTTTTAAAGGGGAAAACCTATCACATGGGTTTTTGCTGCTTTTGTGGGGGGGAAACCGATATTGCCCCGCCCAAAACTGTTTTGGCCTGGGTTCACACGGCTTATTCTTTATTGAGCGCCGTTTTTGCGGCTCCCGTTTGGCGGGGGAACCCGGGCCCGTCTTTTCGGGAATTTCCAAACCATTTTTCTCATGAAAAACTGTTGATTTCGTCTCTTCTTCCCGCTGGGACGAACCCGGCCGAGCCGGGGGGGGGAAAGGCTTTAAACATTATTTACGCCGTGAAAAGGAGTTTTCTATGGGTGGGGCAAACCCTGGGCCCCCCCACCCGCCCCCCCTTCCCCGGCTGCCGGCTTTTAATTGCGGGCCGAGATCCTTTTTCCCACAAACGTCGGCCCAATTAAGTTTTGGTAAAACTTTCCCTTACAGTGGTTTTGAAAGTATTGTGAAATTTGTGAAAACTTTTTTGTTTTTGCCAAATTTTGTATGAAATTTTTGTTTTATAGCATTTTTTGCTAAAAATCACGGCACAGCTACGTTCTGCCAGATTTAAAATTTCAATGAAATTTAAAAATTAAAAATTCCCAAAATTATGGGCAGGAAACTATGTGACAAGTTCCCTTTTAGAGGGGTTTTTTGTGCAGCAGCTGTGTTCAAAAAAAGTTTCCCATTTTTTGTTCTACTTAGCGAATTTTAGGCAGCTGAGATGTGCCTTTTCATGCATTTTTTTTTTTTTTTTTTTTTGGGAAACTCTTTTTTTTTTTCCCTTTTTCACTCGAAGTTTAAAACATTTTAAAGGTAAAAAACAGTTTGGCGTTTTGTCTTTCTAAAAAATTTTGGAAAATTAAAAAAAAATCAAGAAAAATTTGTTAAAGGGTAACTTTTTATAAAAGTAAGAGTCCATTTAGCCTTTGTCTTTTGCGAAATCTTATAAAAGGAAAGATATTTTTTTTCTGGCCCGGGGTTTGCCTTTCCTTGGGTTTCCCACTCCAGGCCCCAGTAGCCCAAACCGGTCCCCATGACCCTTATCTAAAAGGGACTATGATTGACCCGGTTTTGGAAACCCGGGGACGCGATCCGAAGCGCCCCCCCCAAAATAAGTTTCCCATTTTTGTATTTAAAACCCCTGTTTGCTTTGTTGTCTTTTAAATTTTACATGGAAGAAAAAAAAAAAAAGCCCTAAGGCTGTTGACCTTTTCAGTAAAATTTTTAAGGGGGGGGGGGGGAAAGGGGTTTGGAGAAAAAACCCACTATATACATAAAACCCTTACATTTTTTTTTAAAACTAAAAACTCTGTGCGAAAACAAAAAAAAAAAAAAAGAGCGGGGGCCCCCCCGACGGGGGAGATTTCCCTGACACGCAGTATTTTATGTGAAAATTCCCAAAGTGAAGTTCGGATTTAAGGGAAAGGGTGTGATCGCAAAGAGAAGGACCCATAAAGGACAATAGGGACTCCAAAACCCCCAAATTTTGGGATCCAGGGTCTTTCGGGGGAAACAAAACTTTAAAAGGGTTGACCGGAGGGAGCCTAACCCTTTTCCCAATTTTTTCCCCGGGAAAGCTCAGTTTTTCGAAAACCACCCTTAAATTTACCAAAAGGGGGGTTTAAAATGGGGGAAATTTTCCCGCATCAGACATAACTTTGTTCATGAATGGGGGCCCCTTTGGGGCAAAAAAAAAGAAACCCGATTGAGAACCCTTTCGGCCCTCTCTTTATTATCATCTCTAAGGATATTTTTTTTTTTGTTTGGGTTTAAAGGCCCCAAATTTTCCAAAGAAACCATTTTTGAATTCCCCCTTTTTTTGAGTGCATCTTTTTTTGCACCCTGTGATGAAATTTTTTTTTGGGCCTTTTTCATACGGTATATTTCTAAAACACCCGGTTAAAGGGATTAAGAAAATACCGCTGGCCGCTTTTATTTCTAAAGCGGGGGGTGGGGGAGGGGAGCATCGACTTCTTAAACCCCGGGGACGTAAACGCCCAGAAAAAAGTGGATGTCACTTCAGGTGTAAAGGGGCTCTCACACGGGCCCGGGGTTTTTTTGTTTTCAGTACCCGCATGCTGTGAAAATTTTCCCCTTTTTTGTTTTAGTGAGTCTTTTTCATTATTTTGAAAGGGGTTGTAAGAGGGGTAATCAATTAATTTTGCCTAAGGGTGCCCTTTCCCCCACGCGCTGTTTTGATGCCCGTTTTTTAAAGGGGGGCCCTTTACCCCAGCGCTGTTTTGATGCCCGTTTTTTTTTAAAGGGGGCCTTCCACGCGCTGTTTTGGGTTTCAGTTTTAAGGGGGCCTTACAAAAGCGCTGTTTTTTTTTGCCGTTTTAAAAGGGGGCTTTTTTTCCCCAGCGCAGTTTTGGGCGTTTTAAAAATTTGCTCCAATTTAAAAGCTTTTTTCCAGCCCAAACTTCTTTCAGTTGTCCCAAATTGTTCAGAAAGGGGTTTTTCCCAAAAAAGTAATCCTGTGTGTGAAGTCTTGTGGGGTTACAAGGGCACCCCAACTGATATCACTTTTCCCAAAAGTTTAGATAACTGAAAAAGCCCTTGGTTATTTAAAGGCAGATTTAATTTGGTGCTCAGTTAAAAAATTTCACCCAAAAAATGCGGGTGTTGTGTGGGGCTACCCAAAAAAAATTAAAATTTTATTACTCACTTGCAAACTTTTTTAAACCCAATTTTGAAATAAAAAAGTTTCTTTTCTGCTGATAAAAAGGGAGTTTTTTAAAGCAAGTTTCCCGTATTGCCAAAAAGTGGAAAATTTCCCCCAAAAATTTCTTCAGAAACCCCCCCCCCGTGTGAAAAACACCCCCAAAATTTTCAGGGATTTTGTGCTTTGGTATGGTTATTTGTTGATTTGTTAGGGTTGGGTTTACACGGTGTGATAAAATCTGTTTTGGATCCGAAAAAAAGATTTTAAAAACTCTGCGTTTAAAACACATCCCCAAAAAAAAAAAAGGGGCCCTGTAGTTTTAAAAGGGCGTTTTGCTTTCGTCAAACGGATCAAGGGGGGAAATTGGGCTTGGGCAAATTTTTTCAATGGATCCCAAAGACGCTTTAAAAAAAGGGGCATGGTTTTAAAAACGCCCTTTGCAATTTTCCTGGGCTAAAACCCATGCGTGTTTTAAAATTTAAAAGCAATGTAAATTTTACACCCGCACATTGTTAGAGCTGTTTTTTGGTTTTGTTTAGGGTTTTAAATTTATGGATTCCCCCAAAAACAAATCTTTAAAACAGGGTCGAAAAAACGGTTTGAAAAACCCCTGTGTTTAAAAATACTTTTGTAAAATTTTTTTCCCCCAAAAGAGGGCCCTGGTGAGTAACAACACGGGGGCCAAAAGCGGGGCCCATGGGGGCCAAGTGTAGGCATGTGGGGCTATTTTTTGCCCCATTTTTGCGAATTTTATACCAAAATTTTGGGTTTTGGACACAAAAGTGTTCGATAAAAAAATGCAAACAAAAGTCCGTTTGGGCTACTTTTTTCTTATAGAAGGGCTTTTTGGTTTCCCTTGCATATCTGTCTAGATAAAAATGTTTTCCCCGTGTCCCCAAAGGAAAACCGGGGGCCGGGGAAAAGGGGGATGTGAAAAGGGGCCCTTAAACCCCGTTTTAAAATTTTTTGGCTGTTCTTTAATTTGACTTTTTGGGGGGGTATTTAATTTTTTCAGGTAAAAAAGTTGAAAAATTACATGGCCATTAATAGGCATTAGAAAGCTGCACTGAACAGCATGGTTGCGTGTTTTTCAACATTTTCAGTTTTTTTTCCCCGTGGTTATTAAAAAAGGTTTTCTTCACCCCTGGTTTTTTTCAAAAGGCAAACTTTAAAATCCCCTGGCCCGGGAAAGGGTGTGGGGGGGTTTTTTAGCGTGTTTTTGCATATTTTGCCCCTATAACTAAATGATCGTTACAGTTTTCATTAATGCGAGAAAAAAGGGAAAAAAGGGTTTTTCAGTTTCTCCCAAAAGGGGTGAAAAAATAAAACCCCCCCCCTCCCTACTTTTCTGCCTTAATCCCGATTCCTTTCCCCCCCCTTTTCAATTCCGCTCCTCAAAAGGGGCCTTCTTCTCTGCTCCCCCTTATTTAGTCCTCCATAAAACCCTCTCCCCCAAGGGGGTTCTCCCCTCTTCCCCCCGTTCTGGAATCAATGCCCCAACACCTCAAAACTCCTCACCTTCCCCCGGTTTAAAGCCAAACCCCGGGAAAAACCCTCTTTCAGGATAGCCTATAAAAATACAAAAAACCCAGCAGCCATGCGCTTTCCCCAAAAAAAACGTCGCCCCCCACCTTCTGTTCTCTTCCCTTCCCGCATGTAGATTGTAAGCCCTCGCGGGCGGGCCCCCAAAACCCTCTTTTTTGCCATTTTTAAGTTTAGTCAACCCGTTTTCATTGACTTGTTTGCATATGTATGTAAAATTCCCTTTTTGAATGTACAGCCCTGGGAAAACAATGGCGCTTTAAAAAATAATTAAAAAAACAAAAAAGTGTTATTTTAAAATGGGTTTTTTTTTTGCTACACTTTTTTTTGGGTTTTAAAATTAAAAAATCTTTAAAAAAAAAATCAGCTTTGCAATTTTATTTTCATTTCAATTTTTCCTCTGATTTTGAGTTATCCCTGTTAGTTTTGTAGTGGGGTTTGGGTCCCCCAAATCACTATAGCAGCTGAATGTTGATCTTTATCTCACTGGGGTTTCAGTTTCTGGGGAAACTTTAGCTTCTGGAATTTTCAGGGCAGAGCCAAGCCCCCCCCGCACCCGTATGTGATTGGGTTTGTAGGGGGGGGTGGTGAGGGTCTGGCTTCTGTGTCTGTGGGGGATTTTCCCCCGTGTGGCCTGCTCCCCCCTGTCTCTACACACCTTTTAGGGGGAGGGGAGGGAGGCTGATCTTTGGGGCATTTCGATTTTGGGCAGCAGTGAAGTGGGGTTACTATAATATGATTTTGTTGTGGGCTCTGAAATATACTAATAGAACAGATAGGGGGGGATTGAACGGTTTTTATCCCCCCCTTTCTGCTGTATTAGTGACACATGTGATTTATAGTAACAAAACTTCACGCTTTTTCCCGTGTTTTGTTTGATGGGGGGGGGACAGCCAGAAAAGGGTTTGTTTGTTGGTTTGAGGGGTGTGTGGAGAATTTTTATGCTTTAAAAGGGGGTATAGGGGAAACCCTTACATTACCCAACCCGCTCTGCCCATTTAAAAACACAAACTTCCCCAACTCTTTTAACCCCTCATAGATCAGCCCCGGGCTCCTGACTCTGTGGAGAGGAAACCCGCATAGTGCGTGATCCCGGGAGTGAAACAGCAGAAAATGGGGGGCACCCACAGGGGGGTTTAACCCCCCAGGGAAACCCCCCCGCGCTCCCCCTGCTGTATAGAAGGAAAGCTGTCTGTGTGCTGAGGGGAGGGGGGAAGAGGGAGGAGAAGAGGCAGACAAGAAGCACGCCCCGTAGACAGGATGTGGGGAAACCGCCATCTTTATACACCCTAATGATTTGCCTATTCAATGCATTTGGCTTTATTAACATTCACGCCCCCTAGTGGTCAAGCACCTTAGGGGGACTAAATTTTTAAAAAAAAAAAAAAAAAGTTTTAAAGTGCAAAAAAAAAAAGTATTAAAAGTTCAAATCACCCCCCTTTCCCCATTTTACAAATAAAATAATTAAAATAATAAAAAAGTTACACATATTTGGTATCGCCGCGTCCGAAAAAGTCCGATCCATAAAAATATGACATCATTTATCCTGTACGCTGAACACCATAGAAGAAAAAAAAATCCAAACGCCAAAATTGCGTTTTTTGGTCATTTTACGTCACTCAAAAAATGGAATAAAAGTGATCAAAAAAGCCGCATGCATTCCAAACTGCTAGCGATAAAAAGTACACTTCAGCCCGCAAAAAATGCCCCCTCACTGACGTCCTTAGGTGTTAGTACAAAAAAGTTATTGGTCGCACAAAATGGCGCCGCAGCACAAATTTCTAAAATAGAAAATGTTTGGAATTTTTTTTACGGTACCAAAACATAACGGAAACCCTACATGTTTGATATTGCCGGATGCGTAACAACCTGTAGAATACAGATAACACATTATATTTACCGAAGGTTGATCGCCGTAAAAGCAAAACACCTAGAAACATGGCGGAAATACGTTTTTTTTCACAATTTGTCCCACTTGGAATTTTTTTTGCGGTTTCCCAATATATACTATAGTATAGTGAATAACACCATTAGAAAGTACATCTTGTTCCGCAAAATAAAAGCCCTCATGTGTCTATGTAGGTGGAAAAATAAAAAAGTTATGGCATTCAGAAGGTGAGGAGGGAAAAACGAATGTGTCACCAAAAAAAAAACGGCCGGGTCCTTAAGGGGTTAAAGGTAAACAATCTAATCTAACTATGGTAATGTTACTTAGAGACACTTGTGTGCACTCAGAGAAGATAAAATCTCATATCTTCTGGCCAGGGCAGTATCAGAAGAGCAATATATTTAGTAAAAGTCTTCACTTACCTGTCCCTACTTGTTGAAAGCTAATCACTTAAGTGATCAAATCCCTTTAAGAATACCAGAAATCATTTCAGATTTTCATGCCGTTTATAAAGGCACTTACCCACCTTGGTGACATTACTAGAATTCTCATATAAGATTTATTTCCATATATCATGTTACATTGATATGGCAAGGCATCTTTTTGTCCTGGTATATACTGGTGTCCTCGGGGTGTATACTCCTCTGCCTCCTGAAACACTATGGTGTATATATATATATATATATATATATATATATATGTCACCTCTCACTCTCCTTTATCCTGGCAGGGACTCTACAAGGCAGATGTCCGCTTTGGACCCGGTGTGGAAAGCTACAGCGATGGCTCTCAAGATGTTGGCATCTGGGTGGGTCAGCACTTGTTCAGGTTATGCACTCTGGTACCTGGATCTGTCAGCATGTCTTCCTTCCCAGAGTTTTGTCCTTATTTTAATGAGGATTTAGGTAATAGTAAATATAACTCTTCAGAGCGCCCAGAGGAACAGCTGGAGGATCCATTCGAGTTTAGATACAAGATCCTGCTTAAAGAGGACAGCTTCACACTCCCTGATAAGATCTACTCCTACTCATTAGATACAGACCACCTACCCATTACTCGCTCTCAGCACAAAGACTTCGACGAACACTTTTATAGGGACACTATCAACCAAGAGGAGTCCAACGACTGCACGTCGAGCAATATGCCAGGAGCCAGTAGCATGAAGGACATCCATTTGCATGTCAGCCAACACAGGTATGTAGATATTTATTAGTAGAGCTTGACTCTATTCAATGACCATTAAAGGGGTTGTCTCACTACAAGGATTGCTTTCTATGTTAAAGATCTTGCAAAAACAAGTCACTTTGCAATATATGTCCACTAACAGTATACTACCTATTCTGAGATATCCCCTCTTGTATGGACTCTGTCAGCTCTTTAGATCGCTATGGCTACAGACCTGTTTACTCTCTCATGATAGGCTGTCAGCACTGGTTGCTATAGCTACAGACCTGGCTTCTACTGCAGCCTAGTGGAAGCCAGTAAACACGCCCCTGAGTTCAAAGTGAAACCAAGAAAACAGGACTGAGGTAAGATGAATCCATGTAGTGAGACAACACCTTTAAGCCTGACTGGTCCCAACCAAAGACTACCCAAGGAAGCTTCAACAGGTTGGACTTCAAACCTATCTGATTGTTTGCCAGCAGCAGAGATATCTTTCTGATGTTTATCACTCCCCTTCATTGAAATGACACATACTTGGCAATGCACATGTTCATGGGGATGCTAGGGATTATAGCTGCGGCTTACTAATCATTCCAGTGACAGCTGACTTATCCAGCCTAAAGGGCAACATTTTTAAAGACTCCTACCTTAAAATAAAATGTATGCTACAACCTCATATTCTGATTCGGCAAATAAATACAATAACACAGTATAGTTACATAAAAATATGAACTACTTGACAACCACCCATAGACGTTAATGAGGGCATGTATGAACGGGGCTGCGCCAGAAGTCTGGCATGGTTTAAGCCCGAGATCTAGCGCAGTTCACTATATTGTTAAAACAACCGCACACCAATATCAGGCGCATTACAGAGCGCCCGCGGCACTTTGTAATGCGCCTGAGATCAGGGGGCGTGCTGGGGAGTGTCGTACTACAACCGAACAAAGCTACACATTTACAACTTCAGTACGGCAATTCAAGGCGCATTACTGCTGGAACAGGTAAACCACTTTAAAGTGGTTTACCTGATCCAGAAGTGTCGTTTCTGCGCTAGAATACGCCTGATTTATGACCCGTAGTAGAACAGGTTAATAGAGTCAGGTGTATTCTACACTTTTATTAAGCGCAATTAAATTGGTGTCTAAGCGCCAAAAATCAGACTTGAAAAAAACTTTGAGATTCTTAGTACACACGTTTTGACCAGAAAATGCTTAAGCCACCCCCGGCTTACAATGGGATCTCAAAGCTGGTGGTCCTACTCTATTCTTACCTCTCACTAGAGTCAAATTCAGACTTCTCATTGGGTCAACTGACTTCCATAATTCAGAGGGAAAAATAAAAAAAGCACCAACCTTGCAAGCAAACTTCACTGATATGACAACCTGTGGAAGTGGGCGGGGTGCAAGAGACCAAAATGGAGGCATCCATTCCTCCCTTGAGATCCCGTTGTAAGCCGGGGGTGGCTTAAGCATTTTTTGATCAAAACGTGTGAACTAAGAATCTCAAAGTTTTTTCAAGTTTTTTTCATGTATTGTAGATAGCATAAATGCTTCTTTAGAGGTTTCCATGTATTTTATAGCCCTTTTAGCAGATGGTGTGCTGCTGGTATTGAAATGCGTGTATATACATATACTGCAGCCAAGCCAGTGGCACCCAGGTTCACATTGTGTTTTTCAGAAATGTTTTTTTTGTGCAGAGCTATACGTTGTATTTGGCATATATTGCTTTTAAACTATATAGGGAGGAATGGATGCCTCCATTTTGGTCTCTTGCCCCCCACCCACTTCCACAGGTTGTTATATCAGTGCAGTTTGCTTGCAAGGGTGGTGTTTTTTTTATTTTTCTCTCTCAATTATGGAGGTCGGTTAACCCAATGAGAAGTCTGAATTTGACTAGTGAGAGGTAAGAATAGAGTAGGACCACCCGCCTTGAGATCCCGTTGTAAGCCGGGGGTGGCTTAAGCATTTTTTGATCAAAACATGTGAACTAAGAATCTCAATGTTTTTTTCAAGTATTGTAGATAGCATAAATGCTTCTTTAGGGATTTCCATGTATTGTATAGCCCTTTTAAAAATCATACTTGTCACCCTAAGGCTGGGTTCACACGGCTTATTTGTGGGGTGTAATTACGCCCCACAATTACGCCGTGTGGGCGGGAGCGGGGGGCCGGCACCTCGCCGGCCCATAGACTATCATTACTAGCGGCACGTATACGCCGCTAGAAAATGACATGTCACTTCTCTCCCCCCACGGCGAGGAGAGGAGACGTAATCCATAGTTCTCTATGAGAGCTGTGCATTACCGTTATGACTGGGACGTATTCCAGCCGTAATTCGCGCAGTACGGTGCGTAATTACGGACTGAAATACATCCCATTTTAAGCCGTGTGAACATTGCCTAAATGTCCGGGTGGTTGTCGTTTAACTCTGCATGGCAGTTTTAAAATATCTATGCAGCATTTGAAATTGTACAATTAGTGTGTATTTTAAGAGGCAGCTGGCTCTCCACTAAGAAGGTAGGGATGGTTTATTAATATCCCTGCCTTCCCAATTGCTATACATACAGCACTCTATGAGTGCTGTATATACACATTAGCACAAAGCCTCCCGACTTCCTGCTTCCTAGTCCTGGCAGTTATAATTGCTGTCAGTGACACACCTCACCCCGCATGCATACGTTGCACCTACCACTGATTGCTGTCAGTGACAAATCTCTCCCTTTTTCTCTCTCTTTCTCTCTCGTCCGTGCACACATCTACCTACGTGCTTCCGTCTGACACCTCTCTCCTGAATCTCCCTCAGACGTGAGCTTCCGATCACGTTCCCAAGCACTAAACTAACAGCCCGTTCTCCTAAACCATAGCACTTTGCTTATGGTAACTAAGGAGGGGCATGCTTAGATTTTTGGTCCCCTCATTTTCAACTATGATCTTCGTAGCGAGAAAACCCCTTTAAGTAAAAGAACAAATGTCACCAGTTCCTTTTTGGAATCTGTATTCAGTGTATCCAAATCCTCCAGACAGTCATTTGGCCTAATAACTAAGCTCTAATTGTATTACTATGATCTGACCTCACACAAGGCCCTACTGTCTGGTAGAATAAATACAACACAACTTTGAAATAACCTTTCAGTCTAACTGGAGAATAATCATTTAATTGAAATGCATTACAAGGTAAGTAAAGCACAGCATAAGCAAGGATATTTAAAGGAAACCTATCAGGAAGTTTATGCTACTCTGAGAGCAGGATGTGATAGAACAAGGTAAGCTGAGCCCTGTGATTTATATGATTATATACATGCTTGCCAACTTTTGAAAGTGGGCAGGAGGAAGATCTGAAGGTGAGGCGCGGGCCCCATGTTGTTGAGCCACGCCCTCTTTGAAAAAGCCACACCTACTAAACCTAATTGTGTAATGACCCTGGAAGAAAGCTAAATTAGGGTTTTGGTGTCATCCAGCTTTCCTGGAGGTTGGATAGTCTATTCAGCATCCAGAAAAGCTGGGAGATACTGCTAAACTGTGACTAAACCATTACACTACTAACAAAATTTGGACCAGACAGTGATTATATAGTGGTAGCTACCAGTGTACACAGGCTCTGCAGATTTTTAAGTGACTACAGTGCAGTTACATTTAGGGACTCACTGGAGACATCTTCTATGACTGGAATTTTCCTTTTTCTCTTTCCTTCTCCATCCTGTCCAGACCGCCATGATGACTTCACTCGGTCACGACTCGTCCCTGTAGAATTTACCACACAAACATCTTAGAATTCAATTTTTTCACCACTACCCTACCTGTGGCCACCTCTGTACAAACTCCACATGAGGTGATAGGTGCAGGTGGGAAAGTTATGTGGTGATAGGTGGAGTTGTAAGTGGAGGTGAGAGGACTATGGGGTAGTAGCTGGGAAGGTTATGGGGTGATCGGTGGAGGTGAGAGGGCTATGGGGTAATTGGTGTGAAGATTCTGGGGTGATAGGTGGAGTGATAGGTGGAGGGGAGAGGACTATGGGGTAATAGGTGGGAAGGTAATGAGGTGATAGGTGGAGTGATAGGTGGAGGTAAGAGGACTATAGGGTATTAGGTGGAAAGGTTATGGGGTGATAGGTGGAGGTGAGAGGA
This sequence comes from Phyllomedusa bahiana, assembly GCA_025379985.1. NCBI lineage: Eukaryota > Metazoa > Chordata > Amphibia > Anura > Hylidae > Phyllomedusa > Phyllomedusa bahiana. The sequence continues at coordinate 12,484 of JAODAL010042150.1, read as the reverse complement.
CTATGGGGTATTAGGTGGGGAGGTTATGGTGATGGGGATTGTATTTTGTGTAGGCACTAGGATGCATAACACAGTGGTGGGGAGTGGTGAGAGAGAGGAGTACAGAGCACAGCTTGCAATCTTCTTGGGGGGCATAGGATCACCCCCGTGGAGATTGAGCAGGGGCTGTGCTCTCTACCCCCCAGAATCATATTGTGCAGGTTGAGCTCTGTACCCTGCACCCCCAGAAGATCAGCCTGAGGAATGATCTTCATGTTTTTTTTTAATGTTCTCTTACTTATACAGGTTTTCCCTTTGGAACATGTCTGAATCATTGGATTATGTCAGATCAACGTTGGATTGATTTCTTTAATAAAATGGTTAAAGAGGGCTGATGTCGGGGAGTGTTTATTTAATTCCAGTTTTAGTAATGAAGACATCTGACAGATGCCTCTTTATTACTATCGCTCTGTCAGCCAGCAGTAGTTTTTTTCACCCTGAGGATGACACTAACCACGTGTCACTATTACCCCAGTACCCAACGCACCATGGGTACTGGGAAGAGCTGAGTAACCGTCAGAAGCGGACCCTCTAATGTGAAGGTCCGCTTCTGGGGCGGCGGCAGGCTGGTATTTTTAGAGTGTGAAGGGACCAGTATTGATGGACCTTACCATTCTGATAATATTAGGCTGCAGCTGTCGGTTTTCCCTTGACTCGTTATGGAAAATGGAGGGGACCCCACTTTGTTTATTTATTTCAAAAATAATTTATTTAAAATCCTAAAGTGGGCACCTCCTGTAATGATTACAGTGGATGCCCATGTGCAGATTCTCACTAAATAAATACATTTTCAGAAAAAAAACGAAGTGGGAACCTCCCATTTTCCATAACCAGCCAAGGTAAAACCGACAGCTGCAGTCTGATACTATCAAAATAGGAAGAACCATCGATACTGGTACCTTCCCATTCTAAAAATACCAGCTTACAGCTGCTCCATAAGCGGACCATCACATTAGTGGGTCCACTTTTTATGGTTACCGACTCTTCCCAGTACCCCTGGTGCGTTGGGTACTTGGGTAATAGTGACACAGGGTTAGTGTCAGCCTTAGGCAGCAAAAAAACACCGCTGGCTGACACCAAGACCGAGCGATAGCAATGAAGAGGCATCTGTCAGATACTGCCATTACTATCACTGGAATTATATGGGACACACAACACACACAAATTGCACAAAAACTTTTATTTAAATAATCACTCACTGACACCAGCCCTTTTTAACTGTTTTATTTGAAAAAAATAGATCCAAGGATGATCCGACGTAGCCACCGAATCCAACATAGTCCAAATAGGAACCTGTAAGTAAACAAACATTAGACTCATACATATAAGCTGGATACCCTATCTAGCATCCAGGAAAGCTGGGTGACACCCATCGCCCACAGGTAACATCCAGCTTTCCATGATAGAAATACTGGGTGCCACCTTTGGGGGATGGAGTGTCACCCAGCTTTTCTGGATGCTGAATAGGCTATAATCGCCAGAGTCTGTCCCCTGCGGCCTGTCTCCTGCCCCCTGCAGCCGCCAAAGAAAGACTGCAGGGGACGGGAGACAGGAGCAAGGGACAGGAGACAAGGGGCCAACTCCTGCCCCCTGCGGACTGTATCCAGTACCCTACAGCTGCCAAAGACAGACCGCAGGGTGCAGGAGACAGGGAGCAGAGGGCAACTTCTACCCCTTGTGGCCTGTCTCCTGCCCATTGAGACCGCCAGAGACAGACTGCAGGGGGCAGAAAACAGGAGCAAGGGACAGAAGATAAGTGGGCAACTCCTACCCCCTTGCACATTCAAACACACACACACCCCTCCCACACTCACACATATCCCTCCCCCACAGACTCACACACACACACCCCTCCCCCACACACTGAAATACACACACACCCATTCCCCGCACACTTAAATACACACACCCATCCCCCGCACACTCAAACACATACACTCAGCCACTTCACACACACAGCCCTTCCCCGCACACAAACGAACACACACACTCCTCCCTTCACACACACACTCAAAATACACCCCTCCTCCCCTGCATACACACCCCTGTAATGCATTCACCTGTCCTGCTGCCTGCATCCTGGCTCTTTACACTGCTCTGTTAGAGACAGGGGCGGAGCCTTACGGTTCCCACTAAGCCACACCCCCTTTCCCAGCAGTGCTCTCCGGGGTCCAGGCTCTCGTAGCTTCCTGCCGCTTCTAAAGAGAACCTCCCGCAGCTGAGCAGCTGCCGGAGGTTAAGCAATCCATCCGGGAGGAGGGAGGGAGGGGGGGGGGGAGGAGATTGCCTACATTTGCGGGAGCTCTTTTAATTATGGGGTTATATGATGAGGAGAGAAGTGAGCTCTGTGATATATAGGGTTATATGATAGGGGAGATGAGCTGGGCTCTGTGATGTATAGGGTTATATGATAGAGGGAGAGGAGCTGACTCTGTGATTATGGTTTTGATAGGGGAGGAAGCTGAGCTCTGTGTTATAGGGTTATTGATGAGGAGGGAAGTGAGCTCTGTGTATATAGGATTATAGGGAAGGGGGGAGAAGCTGAGCTCTGTGATATATGAGTTAATGATAGGGGAGAGAAGTGAGCTCTGTGATTATATGGTTATATGTTAGAGGGAGAGAAGCGAGCTCTGTGAATTATGGTTATATGATGGGGGAAAGGGCCTGAGCTCTGTGTATATAGGATTATTGATAGAGGGGGGAAGTGGCTCTGTGATTTTGAGATATGTTGAGGGGGAGAAAGCTGAGTTGATGTATGGGTTATATGATGAGGGAGGAAGTGAGCTCTGTGTATATATGGTTATATGTAGGGGGGAGAGGAGTGAGTCTGTGATATTGGGGTTATTGATAGAGGGAGAAAAGCTGAGCTCTGTGATATATGGGGTTATATGATAGAGGAGGAAAAAGTGGCTCTGTGATATATAGGATTATATGAGAGAGGGGGAGAAGTGGCTCTGTGATATATAGAGTTTATGATAGGGGAGAGAAGCTGAGCTCTGTGATTATGGGGTTTAAAATTGTGAGGAGAGAAGCTGAGCTTGTGATATATAGGTTTATCGATAGGGGAGGAAGTGAGCCTTGGGGATATATGGGTTATATGATAGAGGGAGAGAAGCTGAGCTTGTGATATATATGGTTTTTTGTTAAAGGGAGGACTGAGTTTGTGCCCTTAAAAATGCTTTTCGAAAGCACTCCTTCATTGCCCTGAGTTGTGCTTGGGCCCATTGTCATGCTGAAAGACCGGCCATGTTTATTTTCAATGCCTTGCTGTGGAAGGGGGTTTGTACTCAAAATCTCCCAATACTGGCCCCTTCTTTTTCATGTAAAAGTTTTTCGCCCGTCCTGGTCCCTTTGCAGAGAAAACCCCCAAGATGATGTTGCCCCCCCCCTGCTTCACAGGGCTTGGGGTTTTTTGGGAGCATTTCTCTCCTCCAAACTGACGGTTGGTTTCTACCAAAAGTTCTATTTTGGTTTCATCTGCCCTTTGAAATTCTCCCAATACTTTCGGGATCATCCAAATGCTCTCTAGAAAACTTAAGACGGGCCGGACCTTTTACGGGTTAAGCGGGGGACAGTTGGACTGCAGGATCTGAGCCCCTGGCAGAATGTGTTTTGGATGGTACCCTTTTTTAAATTGGTCTGCTCTCTGGGTCATTACTAGGTCCCCCGTGTGGTTCTGGGATTTTTGCTAAATGTTATGTGTCATTTTGCCCCAGGGGGTGAGATCTTGCGTGGGCCCCCGATGAGGGAGATTATCATGTTTTGTATGTTTTCCCTTGTCAAATTTTTGCCCCCACATTTGATTTCTTCACCCCAAGCTGCTTGCCGTTTGCGATCAGTTTTCCCCAGCCTGGTGCGGGGTACAATTTTTTTTCGGGTTTGTCCTTCGACAGCTCTTTGGTCTTCACCTAGTGGAGTTTGGTGGTGTGATTTTTTTGAGGTTGTGGACAGGTGTCTTTTATATCATAACAGGTTCAAAAAGGTGCCATTACTAAGGTAATGAGTGGAGGACAGAGGAGCCTTTTAAAAAAGAAGTTCAGGTCTGTGAGAGCCAAAAAATCTTGTTTTTGTAGGTGACCAAATTTTTATTTTCCACCATAATTTGCAAATAATTTTTTTCCCAAAATCAGCAATGTGGTTTTTGGATTTGTTTTTTTCATTTTGTCTTCTAGTTGAGGCGACCCTTTGATGTAATTTTAAAGGGCCCCCCTCATCTTTTTTAAATGGGGAATTGACAATTGGTGGCTGATAAATACTTTTTTTTACCCATGTATATGATAGAGGGAGAGAAGCTGGCCCCGTGATATATAGGGTTTATGATGAGGAGAGAAGCTGAGCCTGGAATTAGGGTTATATGATAGAGGAGAGAAGCTGAGCTCTGTATATATAGGGTTATTGATAGAGGGAGAGAAGCTGGCTTGGATTAAAAGGGTTTATTGATAGGGAGAGGGGGGCTGAGCTTGGTATATAGGGTTTATGATAAGGGAGAAGCTGAGCCCTGTGTTATAGGGTTTTATTATAAGGGGAGAAGGTGAGCTCTGTGATTTAGGGTTATATGATAGAGGGGGAGTGGTCTGTGATATGGGTTATATGATAGAGGAGAGGGGCTGAGTCTGTGTATATGGGTTATATGATAGAGGAGAGGGCTGAGCTCTGTGATATATAGGGTTTTTTTTTGTTTGAGGAGAGAAAACTGAGCCTGTGTATTAGGGGTTTTATGAAAAGGGGAGGAAACTGAGTCTGTGAATTTTTAGGGGTTATATGATAGAGGAGAGGAGCTGAGCTCTGTGATATATAGGGTTATATGTAGGGAGAGGAGCTGAGCTTGTGATTATAGGGGTTTTATGATGAGGAGAGGAGGAGCTTTGATATTGGGTTATATGTTTGAGGAGGGAGTGAAAACTCTGTGATTATAGGGTTTAGTAGAGGAGAGAAGGAGCTCTGGATTATAGGGTTTTTTAATTTTGAGAAGAGAAGTGATCTTGTGAGATATAGGGTTATATGTGAGGAGAGAAGCGAGCCCTGTGATATATAGGGTTTTGATAGAGGGGAAAAAGCTGGCTCTGTGTATATAGGGGTTTTATGTAGAGGAGAGAAGTGAGCTTGTGTTTTATGGGTTTTATGATAGGGAGAGAAGTGGCTCTGTGTATATAGGATTATTGATAGAGGGGAGAATCTGAGCTCTGTGATGTATAGGGTTTTGATAGAGGAGAGGGCTGAGTCTGTGATATATAGGGTTATTGTAGAGGAGAGGAGTGAGCTCTGTGATATATGGGTTATATGTAGAGGAGAGGAGCTGAGCTCTGTGATTTATTAGGGTTATTGTAGAAAGAGAAGTGAGCTCTGTGTATATGGGTTATTGATAGGGAGAGGAACTGAGCTTGTGATGTATAGGGGGTTTTATAATGAGGGGAGAGTGAGTTCTGTGATTATGGGTTATAGATAGGGAGAGAAGTGAGCCCTGTGATTTTTGGGTTTTGTAAAGGGAGAGAAATGAGCTTGTTATATTAGGGGGTTTTTTGTGAGGAGAGAAGCTTGGTTCTGTTTTATATAGGGTTATATGTAGAGGGGGAGAAGTGGCTTGTGATATTTAAGGGGGTTTTAGTAGGGGGGGGAGCTTGTGATATATAGGGTTATATGAAGAAAAGGGGAAGTGGTTGGGTATATGGGTTAATGATAGAGGGAGGAACTGGGCTCTGTGTATTTTAGGGTTATATGATAAGGGGGAGGGTGAGGGTCTGTATTAGGGGTTTAGATAGGGAGAGAGTGGCCCCGTGATATTAGGGTTATATGATAGGGGAGAGAAGCTGAGCTCTGTGATAATAGGGTTTTATGATAGAGGGGAGAGAATGGCTCTGTATAAAAGGGTTTTATGATAGAGGGAGGGTGAGCTCTGTATTTTAGGGTTATATGATAGAAGAGAGAAGCTGAGTCTTGTGAATATAGGGTTATATGATAGAGGAGAGGAACTGGCTCTGTGATATATAGGGTTATTGTAGAGGAGAGAAGTGAGCCCTGTGAATATTGGGGGATTGTAGAGGAGAGAAAACTGAGTTTTTGATATATAGGGTTATATGATAGAGGAGAGAAGTGAGTTCTGTGATATATAGGGGTTTTTTAAGTAGGGAGAGAAGCTGGTTCTGTGATTATAGGGTTATATGATAGAGGGAGAAGCTGAGCCCTGGATATATGGGTTATTTGTGAGGAGAGGAGTGAGCTCTGTGATATATAGGTTATATATAGAGGAGAGGAGTGAGCTCTGTGATATTAGGGTTATTGATAGAGGAGAGAAGTGAGCCCTGTGATATATAGGGTTATATGTAAGGAGAGGAGCTGAGCTCTGTGATATATAGGGTTTTATGTAGAGGAGAGAAATTGAGCTCTGTGATGTTTAGGGTTATATGATAGAGGGAGGGGCTGAGCTCTGGATATATAGGGTTATATGATAGAGGAGAGAAAATGGTCTGTATATATAGGTTATTTACCGCCTTGTATCTGCTTCTGGTATTACCAGTTGCGACTCCCTGGAGGTGTAATTTGCGCTCGTGAAAAAAAACCTTTCCGTTCGTTTTATGGGGCGAATCAAATTCCCATTGGTATTAGAGAATTTTTTATTTTTTAAAAAAAAAAACGCAAAAAATATTGAACAATCAAAAATTTTAAAAAAAAACCCCTACGCTTTTTGCAGCCCCATCGCGCGCTTCCCCAGGATTTTTAACTTTTAAATATGTACTAACTTTTTAGTCCTTACAGTCCCTCCCCTTTTATTGATCAACCAATCCTATCCCATAAAAAAAATGGTAAAAACTTTTCACCATAACCCCGGACACCTGAAAAAAACCCTTAACTTTCCATAACCCAAAAGTATATTTGACAAAAAAGCGCTGTGCAAGTATACTCACATATTAGTGTGATGCGTGCTGTGGTTTTTTCGCACAATTTGCCGGAGTACCCGGCGTCTTGCCGGAAGCGGAAGTCCGCGTCATAGAGAGGGGATCCCGCATCCCTATCCTCCTTAGCTCGTACTGCGCTTTCTCTATGCCCGTGCTTCGTAAGTACTAGAGAGCATCGCGCCGGATTCCTTTAAGTAATTTAAAAGGAAAAGGCAACCTAAAAGATGCGGGGTTTTTATATTTTTTTAAAAAATAAAATGATAAAAAACCCTACAATAAAAAAGGGAAAAAAAAAAATAGGGGTGCTAATTAAAATCTAGGTATGTAAATAAAAAAATATTGTATCAACCTTGAGTAATTTAAACCTGTGGGCTCAAGTATTCAAATTTAAAAAAACCAGTAAAAATTTCTTTGTTAATCAAGGCCTTTGGGTCTTCCCAATGGTTCCCCCGAAATAAAATTTTGGCTGTACCTTCAATGATAATCATTATTCACATGCTCTTCAGCACTTGCCCGGGGAGACTTTAGCTTTTATTCTTATTTTTACTAAAAATCTTGTGGTTTTTTCACCGTTGGGAGGTTTTGGTGGGATGTTTTTTTTTCCCCAACGTTTCTGTTTCAGGGAGTCAAGTGATGAGATAAACCCCTAGGTTGACTGCAATTAAGATGACCTTATCTTAAATTTTCTTCTTGTAGAAGTAGATACAATTCTAACCTTCCTGAAAAATATTTCAACTTGCAGTGGGATATTTTCCTTTTTAACTCCCCCCTCGTTTTTTTCTTTTTTATTATTGTAAGACTTCAGTTATTCCCTTTTTTCTGGGTGATGGTGATTTAGTTGTAATATCTTGTACAACAAAACTAGGTGGCGTATACATCTAATATATAATTTTCTTCAGTGGAAATATTACACTTATTTTTGGGCGCCATTTTGTCCCTTTTTTTATGTTCTTGGATCTCCGATCTTTTTTGAGGGTGTGAGAGAGTTTGGAACACCTCTTGGTCTATAATATAGAGTTATTGATAAGGAGAGAAGCTGAGCTCTGTGTATATAGGGTTAATGTAGAGGGAGAAGCTGAGCTCTGTGAATTTTAGGGTTATATGTAGAGGAGAGAAGTGAGTCTGTGAATTAGGGTTTCGATGGGGGGGAAGCTGGCTCTGTGAATTTTGGATTCTATGATGAGGAGAGAAGTGAGTCTGTGTATATAGGGTATATGATGAGGAGAGGAATGAGCTCTGTGTATATAGGGTTAAAATTGATAGAGGAGGGAAGCTGAGCTTGATATTAGGGTTTTGATGAGGAGGGGACCTGAGTCGTGATTTTATGGGTTATATGTTAGAGAAGAGAAGCTGTCTGTGATATATGGGTTATAGAAAAGAGAGGGGGGAGCTGAGCTCTGTGATATATAGGGTTATATGATGGGGGGGAGGAGCTGAGCTTGCTAGTGGGTTATATGATAGGGAGAGGAGTGAGCTTGTGATATATGGGGTTTTTATATGATTTGGAGCAGGATTTTGAATAAAAAGTGAAAAAAAAAGAAAAAACTGAAACTTAGGTATCTGACCCTGCCGCTACAGTGTTGACAGTTTGTTTTGTAGAGACATGGATGTAAGGAAAGCTGTCAATCACTGCATTCGAGTAGAGTAAGCAGGACTCTCAATGTCTCTTAAGGAGTCCAGTCAGTATTTTGTCTGCAACTTCTCTCCCTCTATCACACCATGCTCTCAGATATTCTAGCATAAACCACCTTACATGTTCTTTTTAACAAACAGTGACATAGACCTGATCATATGGAAATGATGACGAGCTCACCATTTTACTTTTCTCCTTTTATGCCTTCACATTCCTATTCCATTAGAAACAGACCAGAACATTTGGACTGGAAAATGTGTTCAATTATGACCAATCATCGTGAAAAATTTGGTCCACAAGGTCCCCGAGAGCGTTCCGCTCAATGTCTCATTGAGATGTCTGGATTAGGAGATTTGGAGACTGTTTCTACGACCCTTAGACATGGTCTAGTCCAGGTTGATGTGTCTGATAATAGTGGACAGACGGCTCTTCATGCTGCAACTGTTAGTAGTTGTTATGGTTGGGACTGTTAAAGGGTGAGTTGTTCACAGTTACTGTTACTGCCATCAGTTCTTGAGGTTTGTTCAGTATTGGCTTATGAGATATTTTTGTGGGCATTCATATAAATGTTATCTAGGATTTCCTGGTCCCTTTTTAAATAAAATCTCTTTGTTAACAACAATGTGCTTCCATATTTCTGTGTACCAGTACATTATGTTCTGATAGGGCATATCTAAAAAACAACCCTGGGGACTCATTTAGCCCCCAGTCTTGCACTATTAATTGTTAAAGGAGTTGTCTCCCTTCAGAGTTTCAGAGAATGCATGAATGAAATACTCTGTCCTTCCGGTTCGGCTGTATTTGCATCAGTCCTGCTTGTACAGCTCTTCCCCTGCTGGCTTTCGATGTTTAATTAGACAGATTAGCTTCTCCCAAACTACTAACAGGAAATTTTATCTGACCCAAAAAAAAAAGCCCTAATTACAGTTTGTTTTTTTTTCTAAATCAAGCTTTTTATGCTGAGCGCCGGGACACTCTGTGACCTGTGTGATGACATCATCATGTTATCTATGAAAAAACGCGGGGGGGAATTGTTTAAGGTTGGTTACTGGGGGGAACTGAAATACCCGGGGAGGTCAAAAATTCATTTGTACCCCCTTAGGGAAAACAGAGGAACAAAGCAAATTTATTTGGAAAATTTCTTTATTTTGTGTTCCCTACAATTTGAAAGCTATTCTTTGTAGCGAGACAACCCCTTTAATGATGTTGAGATTCACAGGAATGTGAATATCCCATGCACTTCACAATTATTGTTACAGCATGGAGCAAGAAGGGGTTGATCTAATACATGAAGGAGTGAACATAGAAATGAAAATTGGTGAATAAAGGAAAGGCTTTCTAGTGGGGGGCGCCATGGAGAACTCAGAGGAGTTCACCATGGAGGGTCAGCCATAGATAGCCTACTGGTTCACAGGAGTTTGCCATGGATGGTCAGCCATAGACAGCCATACTGGTTCAGAGGAATTCGCTGTGGAAGGTCAGCAATGGACAGTCATACTGGTTTATAGGAACTTGTCATATAAGGTTTTTTTTAAAAACTGGGTTTAAAAAAGCTACCTGTAGGGTTGCCATTGACATCCCCTATAGTTTAGAGGAGTCACAATGGCGAAAACAGTAAAAAGATAATTATACTGATTCAGAGGAGCTCACCATTGAAGGACAGCCATACTGATCCCAAGGAGTTTGCTGTGGAAAATCAGCAATGGACAGTCATATTGGTTTGAGGATATTGTAATGGACGGACAGCCATAAACTGGTATACTGAAGTTCACCATGGGATTAAAACTATAGACAGCCATGCTGATTCAGAAGAGATCACCTTGGAGGTTCAGCCATAGACTGTCATACTGATTCAAAAGTGTTCACCACGTAGGGTCAGCCATAGACAGCCATACAGGTTCAGAGGAGTTCACCATGGAGGGACAGCCAAACTGGTTTAGAGTAGTTCGCCATGGAGGGTCGGCTATAGACAGCTATACTGGTTTAGAGGAGCTTGTCATGGAGGGTCAGCCAAACACAGGCATATTGGTATGGAGGAGTTCGCCATGAAGGGTCAGCCATGGACAGCCTACTGGTTTAGAGGAGCTCACCATGGAGCGCCAGCCATATACTGCCATACTGGTTCAGAGGAGTTTATCATAGAGGTCAGCCATAAATAGCCCTACTTGTTCAGAGGAGTTCGCCATGGAGGGGCAGCAATAGACGGCCATACTGGTTCAAAGAAGCTCGCCTTGGAGGGGGGTCAGCCATAGAGAATGTGAGGGGGTCAGCTTGGTGGTCAAGCAAAGTCCAAAGGTATAGAGACACAGACAGCCTTCTCAGATCCAAGCACGGTACTTTTCCGGCATTTATCGGCAAAACATTATAACGACAAGTGGAAAACAAAACAGTTAAACAAAATAACTCCTGATCATCTGCGCTCTAACTTCTACAGTAGTGATTTTCCCTCACTACAGCCTTACATACAGCATGCCATGTTTGGAGACCCTGGTTACCTCCTGGTGTTGCCTCTCAGGCCAAACTATTTGTCCTGTACAGCAGCTACCTCTACTCAGCTGACTAGCTGACATTATATAGGCTAGCTAAATCATGGCCTGGAACATGGGGAGTAGTCACTCATCCCAACACTTTGACTACTCCCAATAAGAGCCGTCCCGGATTGAGCTGTTTGCAAAAAGCTATACTAGCTGTTCAGTAGGTGCCAACTACTTACTGCAGCTAACACAACTAAAGCAATGACTCCTAGCTCACCAAGGCCAGGTATCTTGGTGAAATGGATCTGATCTTCACCACATACAGTATATGTAAGTACTCTTGGTGAAAGTCACACCATTTTCCCACCTTACCAGTGGGCCCTTTACAACAGCCCCTTAGTTCAAGGGAAAAAGGGGGTCAGCCATAGAAAGCCATACTAGTTTAGAGAAGCTCACCATGAAGAATCAGTAATACAAAACTCATACTGGTTCAGAGGTGTTTGCCACAAAGGGTCAGCCAGAGGCAGCCTACTAGTTCGAAGGAGCTCGCTATGCATGGTTAGGCTATGTTCACACGGCGTAATTGCAGGACGTACAGTACGCCCCACAATTACGCCGGATGTTCGGGAGTCACGCTGATACGCGCGTACTCATGTCACTTATCTCCCCGGCGTACAACATGATCGTGTTGTACGCCCGCGGAGAGGAGGCGTAATCCATAGTTCTCTATGAGAACTATGGATTACCGTAATTTCGACGGCATCTGCCGTAGTAGGCACAAATAGCGGCTAAATTTTTCGCCGAAATTTTTAACAACCTTTTGCAATTTAAAAGCAATTTCTGGGTTTAGATTTAACCCCCGGAGGGTCAGCCAAAATGTCATACTAGTTCAGAGTTCACCATGGAAGGTCGAACATAGAGTCATACTGGTTCAGCACATTGTACTTTTTTTTGTCTTTTACTATTGTAGTAAAGCAGTAATTACAATAAGCAGCAAGGTTTATCTATGTGGTCCACTGTCTATAAAGGAATTGTGATACATTATGCTAACAAGTTCTCTTTCAGGTAAATGGCCATAATAACATCATTAACCTTCTTCTTGACAATGGAGCGGATGTTAACAAGATTAATGATGAGGGACTATCAGCTTTGTCCTTGTGCCTGATGCTTTTCTACAGCACAAAGTCATTCTGGCAATGTGCTGAGGGAACTCCCCGTGAAGGGCGGTTTTAAAATTTCCCCTACCTATTCAGGAACCAGGAAAAATCACAGCAATCGTACTGTCAGATGGGCCGACGAATGAGCAGCACATATTTTCCATGTCGAAAAGAAAAAACCTTGTTGTCTGAAGCCCTTTTCTACTTTAAAACAGCAAGAAATTCTAACGTGTTTATCCCATTTTTTCCAATATACATAAAAATGTGACCATATACCACTTGCCAATA
>JAODAL010042149.1:0-35139 GCA_025379985.1 Phyllomedusa bahiana | reverse complement strand
TAACTTTTTTTTCATAAGAAAAATAAACAAGCTCCTGTGCTGCTGGTAAGATACAACAGGAAGTGACTTCACCAGCCTGGCCAGGGATTTAGAGCAGAGATTCGTGGTCGGCAGTCAAGGAAACCTTCCATAAAAAAGCAGAAAATAAGAAATCTGAAAGGAAGTAAAATCAGAAAAACAATGTATTTGGTAATAGTCTTTATTTACCTTTGTCTACATGTTTACAGACAATCAGTGTAATGTTAATGCCCCTTTAAACTATATTATTACACTAACCATTACAACTTCCTTTGAGCTCCATAGTGTTAGTGCTCTCACAGTGAAGAATCCTCTGCTATTTTAAGGTAGCAACCTTCTTTCTTCTAGACCTAGATAACGACCTCTTATGATGGTTACAATTCCGCTTCCCTGATTTTGTGGCCCATGTGTTTAAATTACTAGGTTGGATGCAGCATTTGATGCAGCTCAGACTCTACTGCAATGTGCATTTCTCATACAATGATGTCCAAAACTTCACAGTTGCGAATGTGTCCTAACAAATAATCTGTAAAGTGATAGAACCATATTCTTATCTCATACACATATGCCCCATTTTATGCCCCTTATGATCTGTGCACTTCTCCCTGTGCCTGACTCTATTTCAAAGTGTGTTTCCTCTGTAGGATCATAGACTTACAGAGTAGAGCACACATCACTGTGTTGTGGAAGCCTGTGCCTTTTCCATGCTGGCCACGCATTGGGCAACATAAAGCAGCTGACATGTTCCCCTTAAGTTCTTTTGTGACCCTGTTGTGAGTGGTAGAATCTAATAATGTATCACTGAGTGTAATAAAGGTTGAGCAACTTTAACCAACTTCCTACATAAAACAAAATGAGATACTATCCCGCAGGCTACTGCACTATGAATTATTATCCACCCTGATATCTTTAGTTATTAAACATCCTGCTGTCTCTCTTCCATTGCAGAACCTCTTACTGTTAATCTACAAAACCACAATTTATGTGGAACATAATCAAATTCTTTGAAAAAAAATAACAGGGTTGTCTACTTTGTCCATTGGTTGTCTAGTGTCCTCAACTAATTCCCTCCTCAAACCTGAACAGGGCATAAAGAGGGGGAAGCAAAAAATAATAAAAGCTCACTGTGGACGTCAGTCAGGAGTCACTAGAAACATCATCTCCCACTGTACTAGACTCACAAATACCTATTACATAGATGGCCATTCATTTGGACAATGTTATGTAGAAGTCATACTATGGGCACTTCCCTGAAGCAGCACAGACCTTCATACTTATAGGAGGATCTCCACTTTGGACGACTGCTTTATTATCTTTCTTTGCTTTTAAACAAATAAATTTAGTTTCTCAATTTGATAAATGGAAACGATTCGTGTAAATCATATATTTTATTTCTAGGCTCCTAAAGGTCGATGCAGTGACCCCTGCCTTCCAGGAACCCGAGCAGTTCTCAGAGAAGGATATCACATCTGCTGCTATGACTGCATCCCATGCCCAGAAGGAGAATTTACAAATCATTATGGTAGATTGTTTTATATTATTTTATGCAGAATATTACTGGATATGTGCTTACAATATGGATATAATAGAGATATTATGTGTGGTATATCCTACTTAGATATGTGGATATAGAAGAGTTTTGCTTGACTGTGATATCAAAGCTCTATGGGCAGCATGTACGAATGGAGCTGCACATTTTCAGCCCGACATCAGGTGCAGCCCCGTTTGCATTAGTGTAATGCCTCCTGTATGCCTGTATCAGGCACATTATAGAACGTAAGCGGCTCTTTGGGTGGGCCCTTAGCCACCTAGCTACCCTCAAGGGGCTGTAAGCCACCTATAGTAGGGGGCTAAGTACTGTGGGATGAATGATGGGCAGGCAAAAGAGGGGCCCAACTCATCTCTGCAGAATTTATCACACAAACATTTTGGAATTCTCACTATTCCAGCACTTAAAAATCTACCTACCTACTGGGGTTTATATACCTCCCTACCTAATAGGGGTGTATGTAGAAAACCTTTGTGATGCTCCATACCCACAGAAATCTCCTCAGTAGGTAGGCAAATAGCCCCTTGGTAGGTATTTATGTAAGTGTTTTGGGTCATTGGAAGACCTAGCCACAACCCATCTTCAATGCTCTTACTGAAGGAAGGAGACTGGACTGTTGGCCAAAATCTTGTGATTCATGGCCCCATCAATCCTCCCTTCAATACAGTGCAGTCGTCCTGTCCCCATTACGGAAAAGCACCCACAAAATGTGATGTTTCCACCCCCATGCTTCACAATTGGGATGGTGTCTTGGGGTTGTACTCATCCTTCTTCTTCCTCCAAACACAGTGAGTGGAGTGATACCAAAAAGTTCTATTTTGGTCTCATCTGACCACATGACCTTCTCGCATGACTCCTCTGGATAATCCAGATAGTCATTGGCAAACTTCAAATGGGCTTGGAAATGTGCTGGTATGAGCAGAGAGGCTTTGCATGCTCCGCAGGATTTTAATCCATGACGGCGTAGTGTGTTACTAATGGTAATCTTTGAGACCGTGGTCCCATCTCTATTCAAGTCATATATAGTCCTCCTATATAGTTCTGTGATAATTCCTGACCTTTCTCAGACTCATCCATACCCCATAAGCCCCATGGAGCCCCCGACCGAGTAAGACAGTCATCTTCCATTTTGAAATATTTGCAATAAAAGTTGTTTCCTTCTCACCAACCTGCTTGTCTATTGTCTTGTAGCCCATCCTAGACTTGTGCAGATCTACAATTTCGTCCCTGGTGTTCTTAAGCAGCTCTTTGATCTTGGCCATGGTGGAGAGGTTGGAGTGTGATTGATTGAGTGTGTGGACAGGTGTCTTTTATAGCAAGTTCAAACGGGTACAATTAATGAGTGCAGAGTAGGAGGGCTTCTTAAAGAAAAACGAACAGGTCTGTAAGAGACAGAACACTTGCTGGTTGGTCAGTGATCAAATAATTATTTCATGCAATAAAATGCAAATTCATTATTTCAAAATCTAAAACGTGATTTTTTTGGATTTTTTTAGATTCTGTCTCTCACAGTTGACATGTACCTATGATAAAAAATTACAAACCTCTCCATTCTTTGTAAGTGGGAAAACTTGCATAGTGTATCAAATACTGATTTTTCCCACTGTATAAATAAAACAATCATCCATGGCATTAAAGCCACATGCCTGGCATTATGTAGGCCCCTCTCATTCTGCCAAAGCAGCTCGAGCCAAGGACTTCACAAGACTTTTGAAGGTATCACATGGTATTTGGCACAAAAGCATTAGAAGCAGATTCCTCAAGGTCTATAAATTGAGTTAGATTAGACTTGTTAGAGTTTTGAAGAAATTGGAGGCCAAGTCAAAACCTTGAATTTGTTGTCATGATCCACAAACCATTCTGGAAAAATATTTTCTGTGTAGAAGAAACATTATCTTAATAACATAGGCTATGAGCACTAGAGAATGCCATTGCCATAGTGCGGGGACTTGGTCTTACAGTGTTTAAGTAGGTGTTGTGTGTCAGAGTTTTATCTACATGATGCTTACAAGCCAAGGTTTTCAAACAGGTCATAACCCAGTGTAGCAATTCTGGTGAACTCCAACCAACAACTAGCAGAGCAGGGAGGTACACCAGCAATCATATGAAATAGAAATATGAAGCGTATTAATAAACTCAAGACTAGTTGATTCAGCAACTGGACATTGGATTGTTGAAGACTAGGGTATGGTTTAGTGGAGATTCAAATGCAGATACACTCCAGAAATGAAAAAGGAGTGGTGAAAACTGTCCCTACTTTGCCCTTTTGCTATCCCTAACACTGACACATCTGTCCCTGATATAAACCATGAAGACTTTCCCTCAAATATATATCTCCCAGCTACTACTCACTCATACAGCAAATGGCCTTAAGACCCCGCAAGTCCAGGGAGAGGTCAAACAAAAACAAGACAAACTCCAAATTTATATTTCTCAATAACTACCTCCTCCAAAACTTGGCCAAAACTGAGACAAGAAACAAGATACTTTAGCCAACTGAACTAGATAATATACTGCAAGACAGAACAATCCAAAACAACATAACTAGACAGGGACAACACTTCCATAATCTGCAATCAAACTGCTATATTCCCCTGAGTTTTATAGAGACCTAGAAAAGGCTAATGGGCTCAGGTGTGTGGCCAAGTCAATGAGGATCCGGAGCATTTTCAATTCAGCCACTGTAAGCAAACACAGAATACAGAAGAGACATAAGACAGAAACTCCTGCTGACCTAATAAGCAGAAAGCAATGAAATGAAAGGAGAGTTTGTGTCATTCATTACACCCAGAGCACCAGTCTCCTATTATCTTCTTCCCATAGTGCATCCTGGTACCATCTCTTTCTAGTTCTGATGCTCATTGTGGTGCTCCAGGTAGTAAACAGAGTTGCTCATTCTTTATCATTTTCCTGTGTCCAATACATCTACTTTAAGAAATATAAAATGTCATATATTTTTTTGTTTTGGTTGGTAAATGAATCACCATAGATTATTAAATACATGCTCCATTATTTAAAGGAGTTCTTGTTATTTGTTATAGAGCTTAAAACTTAATTATATTGAACTTTGTAATTGATATCCATTAAAAAAGTATTTACCTGTTCTGTTTTACAAAACCAGATAGAGAGCCCTTTACTCCCCTCCTCCCATCTTCCTGCATAACATGTGACATCCATTGATCACACGGCCTCAATGGATATTTTGTCATCACTCAATGCGTTTGTTTTTTGAACCCAGGCACCTCAGAAAACCCCCCCCTGTATGGCATACGAACAAGAAAGATCTGGCTCCCTCTAGTGCCCTTTCATTACTTTCCTGAAAGGGGGTGCTGACAGAATGTAATTTTAAAGTACTGAAATTGGAGACATACAGTTAAATGTGCCATGTGATTTATTACTGCTAGTGCCAAGCCCAGGTGTTTTCATTTTTTGCATATTTTTATTTTTCTGATAGGAGGAGATGTCCTTTTTTTCGTATTCAAAAAGCTTTATTGACATAACCAAAGGATTACAACTAGAGATGGGCGAATCGATTCTAACGAAGTGGAATTCGTTTAAAATTTCGGGAAAACTTCGATTCTGAAATTCGAATTTTGGGGGGTGTTTCGCGGGAACGAACGTGTTTTTAATTGAAAAAATTGCTGCAAGAAGGCGTTAAGGGGGCAAAGAAGTCTGGGGGGAAAAAAAAGGCTACCTACATGAAATGTGCGGAGATAACCCAAATCAAAATCGGTTTCGTTACTCACCGCACATAAAAAAAAGTCCGGACGCGATGCGGCAGCTCACCCCTTTTCACGGGTTTGTGGGGGGAAATTTTGCCCTGCTGCTCATGATTCTCATACAAAGAATCATTTTAAACAGTAATTTGGGGGTGTCACAGCTTGTTCAAAAAGGCTTCTTACTTCTAATTCTGTTTTTGGGGGGGTTTGGGAATGAACCCCATTGGTGGCCAATTCAGCGCATTTTACATTTTTAAGCTACTGCTCACACCTTTGAATACCAGGGTTTTCTAACCCGTTCCTGTTGTATTCATTTAAAGAAACAGTGTTTTTACAACCAAATACCAAATCATTTTTGGTTGCTCAATTTTTTGTGCAATTTACATCAGGGGTTAATTTAAAGGGCGTTGTTCTCTTTTGTGGTCACTAAAAAAAATTTCTTTTTTTCCCCCGCCAAAGAAAAATTTTGCCTGTAGCAAATTTTCAAACCAAGGTTAATAAAAAGTTTTTCGTTGTTGTTTTTTCCGTAAAATACACGCCGGGAAAACACCTAAAAAGATGGTAATTGTTGGAGCACTTTTCATTTGCGCAATTTACATCCAAGGGTTAACAAAGTTTTTTCTTCATTGTTTTCAGTAAAAAATTTTTTTTTCCCCCGCCAAAGAAGAAATTTCGCCTGTAGCAAACCTTCCCCAAGGTTAATTACGAGTTTTCTTTTGTTGTGTTCCGTAAAATACACGCCTTTTAACACGCTACAAAGCGTAATTGTGGCAGCACATTTCTTTTGCGAAATTTTCATCCAAGGGTTTAACAAATTATTTTTCTGCAGTTGTATTCAGTAATTAAACGTTTTTAAACCCCCAAAAAAAATTCTGTTGCAAAATTCATATCCAAAGGTTAAATTTAAAGCCTTTTGTGCTTTTCTTTTCAGTAAAAACACAGTGTTTTTAAACGGCACATACAAGTAAATTTTTTCCTGCCCATTTCTGTAGGCAATTTATACCCAAAGGGTTTTTACCCAACCCTTGTTAGGGGTTCAGGGGATCAAATACAGGTGTGATTTATCATATACAATACTTCATTTAAAAAAGTCGTAATTTTAGAACAAACAGTTTTTTTAAAACAAGAGGGGGCAGGCCTTCACCTGCGAGTGTCAGGGACAAACATTCCGGACAGCCCAGATCGCAGCACAGGGCAAGGGGACGTCCAGCGGGGGGCACTTGGGGAGGGGCCCGAACGCCGGTGTCACTATGGCCGTGTGTTACCAGCAACCCAAGGGTTCTTGATTGGTTGACTAGGCCCTCCACTTCCTCCCAATACTCTGACAACCCCAGCCAAGGCGGTGGGAAGTCAGACACAACACTTAGTTGGCATGGCCCCCGGGAGGGGTCAGGCCCTCACCTTCCTCCCCGCCGCCCCGCCCATCCTTTTTCCCCCAGCCAGGACTACTATGTGGGGCTGGGCTCAGCACCACATATACGGGGAACAATTTTAGGGGGGCGCAGCACTACTTTGGCCACGAAGAAAAGGGGCCAATTCCCCCTGCTTTTTTGCAGTAGCGGGAAGTAAAAATGTGGGGGGGGATGGAGGGTCTTTTGTTGGGGTCATCTCTCATACCCCAAAACGGGGGATGGACAGCAGTGCGAGAAACATCAAAAGATGATGTGTGCCGACCGCACTTTGGGGGCCGGGTTGAAGCAAGGGGTTCACCGTCAGGGAAGGCGTCAGTGCCCAGGCAGAGGCGCACCACAAGTGGGTTGTGTATCCGTATTCAGCCGGGTTCCAGTGGAGGTCGGGGGCCAAGCGGCCATGGGGGAAAAATCCCCTTCCAGGTCCAAAAAAGTAGCGGGGCACAGGGGCCAGGTGGCAGCGGTGGGGTTTTGTCACTCATGCAAAAACGTTGGCGTAAAATCAATATCGGCGGTGGGGGGCATTCTTTGCAAACACCGGAGGACCGAATAGGTAATGTAAATCTGTGGGCAGAAAGTGAAGCGTGGGCCCGGGGGGCTAAAGTTGCACCAAGGCCGCGTCAACACATTCCGTAACATCCCCTGTTCTGGGGAAACGTGGCTCAATGTGGGGGGCCCTCCTGCCGCCCGCAGAAACACAGCAGCCCCATGGCACGCATCCCAGGGAGCCGTCAAGGGTCCCCACCTTGCCCGAAGGGTGTTTCTCTTTGCCCAAAACCCCGGCCGATGCTCCTGCTCCCCACTACCCATGGGCCAAACAGTCGTTCAAGGGCGATTGAAAAAAAGACAACAGTATGCTCCAAATCCATGGTTCAGAACTGACCGTGCTCCTCTCCCAATTGTTGGTACTGCAGTCCCTCCCTTTTCCCAAAAGTGGACTTGCATGTTCAAGAATTAATGGTTTGCCGAACCGAGATGGAGAGTTTTCCAAACCGTAATTTCTTTTCCAAAAAGGCATCCACACTTCATAAATAAGTAAACAGAAGGTGGGGCCCGTCCTTAGCTTATCGGTTTTTTTTCCAAGGTGCAAAGTAGGCGGACGCAGGGCTTAAATATGGGCAGGGCCGTTTTATGTCTTTCCGGGCCCACTGGGTGAATGGCTTCCTGCTCACCCAATCAACTTGGACAGAGACGCCCGTTCTCCTCCATTGTCCAATGCCTTTCCCCGCCCAATTCCCGGCCCCTCCTCCTCCTCCTCCACCACCACCACCATCTCAGCCTCCAAAAGTACTGCTCCATCATACCACATGTGTAGGGCACAGCGGTGTCACGCAGTTCTTCACCTGACTTGCCTCGGAGAACGAAGTCACACAGTGGTGTAACTGCTCCGCGTCATTCAGCTAGAATTCGATGTGTGGCTTTCTCCGCGCCATCTGAAAATCTGAACCATGGTGACAGTCTATGGGAGGAACATGGTTTCCGCGCTGCACCGAGGAGGGATGGTCCATGCGCCCTGCATGGCGTACGTGTTCAATCTGGTTTTGAAAAGGTTCCTGAAGTCTTCCACTGATCTTCAGAAGATTCTGGAAATGGCCAGGAAACTGTGCATGCACTTCATCCATTCCTACAAAGCTAGGAACACCCTCCTCGAGTTGCAGCGGCAGAACTGCCTCCCCCAACACACTCTGATATGCGATGTTTCCACCTGTTGGAATTCCAGCCTGCACATGTTGGACCGACAGTATGAACAGAGAAAGGCCATTAACAAATTTTTGATGATCCAGGCGGATAGGAGTACTCCCCTGTGTAACTTTGATGTCAGCCAGTGGCAGCTCATGCGTGACACCTGCCGTTTGCTAAAGCCATTCAAGGAGGCAACATTATTTGTCAGTCGCCAGGACCACGGGATGAATAACGTCATTCCACTGCTTCATGTCCTGGAACAGATGCTGAAAAATCTGTCTGGTCAGGGGAATGGAGATGTGGCGACTACATTTCGCGGCCACATGAGTCCTGTGGGGACTGACCTGGAGGAAGAGGAGGAGGAGGAGGACATTGGAGCAGAAGCATTGTCTGGTGAAATGAGTGGATTTTCTACTCAGGGGACAAGAGAGGAGGAGCAGGAGCAGCTGGAGGAGGTAGATGGAGATGAGGAAGATGAGGAAGATGACCCGCAAGCACCGTAGCAGTATACAGTAGAGATGGAGGCAGGTAGCCCCTCGGAGTCACTTGTGCAGATGGCCCGCAGCATGCTGATTTGCCTGGCTAGTGACAGCCGAATTGTCAACATCCGGCAGAGGGATGACTTCTGGCTCTCCACCCTACTGGACCCTCGCTACCTGTCCAAAATGGGAGCCTTTTTCCCAGCTGCTGAGAGGGAGGACAAACTCAAATACTATAGGGAAATCCTCCGTAGTCAGTTGGCCGTTGCCTATGTGCGGCATCGTCCCTCCTCTGACAGGTCTGACCGGGGGGTTCTTCAGCGCTCATGTACTTCTGCAGCGGCTGCTGTGGGAAGGTGGGAAGGTGGGGGGGGGGGGGGGGGGTTAGGAGCAGTACCAGCTCCATCATCAGCAACCTGGAGTCACTGATGAGCAGCTTCCTTCACCCGCCTAGTGAGGAGGGCACACGCAAGCAGCAGCAGGACCTGGAGCAGTCCCTGAACCAACAGGTGTTGGCCTACGTGGACAGCACTCTGCCACCCCAGTTAGAAGATCCGCTGGACTACTGGGCAGCCAAACTGGATGTGTGTCCGCAACTTGCTGAGTTTGCAGTGGAGAAGCTGTCCTGCCCGGCCAGTAGTGTGGCATCAGAGCGGGTGTTCAGTGCTGCGGGGGCCATCGTTACCCCAAGGAGAATCCGCTTGTCAACGGGAAATGTGGAACGACTGACCTTTGTCAAGATGAATCAGACGTGGATCGGCCAGGATTTCCACACACCAATTACAGATTACAGCAGCCATGACGCCTCACCAAAACTTTGAGAAATTAGTCTGGGTTCAAACTACCTGCCTCAGCCACTATTCTAATGCCGCCACCCACCTGATGCCTGACATCTGCTGCCATTTTCTCCATCTGCCTACCACCATCTTTACCAGGCACTGGTATTGCCACCCACCACCACACTCTGTCATTGTGCTACTCTATGACCTCATGCTGCTGCTGCTGGTGCCGTGACCTCCATACTGTGTCATTGTGCAATTCTCTGACCTCATGCTGTTGCTATTGTTGCTGCTGCCGTCACCTCCACACCCTGTCATTATGCCACTCTCTGACCTCATGCTGTTGCTCCTGCCGCCGTGACCTCCACTCTCTGTCATTGTGCCATGCTGTGGCCTACTCCTGTTTTTGCCACCTCCAGAATGTCATTGTTCCACTGTCTGACCTCATGCTGCTGCTGTTGCTCCTGTTGTGACCTCCACACTCTGTCATTGTGCCACTGTCTGACCTTATGCTGCTGTGGCTGCTGCCGTGCCCTCCACACTGTGTCATCAGGGCCGTTCCTACTGGCGGGCGAGACGGGCGAGCGCTCGGGGCGCCGGGGCTCCACTCGCCCGCCCCGCGGTTAGCCCTGGACTCTGCCGGCAGCTGCACACACTTAGTGCAACTGCCGGCACAGGGAGGAGGCAAGACGGATCGCTCCCCTCCTGCCTCCTCCCCATTATGTATCAGCGCTCAGTCAGAGTGCCGACACATACACAGCAGCGTCGCAGGGGGCACACAGCTTTCACCATGCCCCCTGTGATGCTGCGTCTCGGCTTCCGTCCGTCCCAGGAGACCCCGGACCTGGACACCCTGAGGGATCGTGGAAAGAAGGTAAGTGAGTTGTTTTATGTTTTATAGGGTGCCAAACTGGGGGCTGCTGGCTACAGGGGGCCAAACTGGGTGAAGCTGGCTACAGGGGGCAAAACTGGGGGCAACTGGCTACCGGGGGCAAAACTGGGGGCAACTGCATACAGGGGGACAAACTAGGGGCAAAACAGGCTACAGGAGGCCAAACAGGCTACAGGAGGCAAAACTGGGGGCAACTGGCTACAGGGTGCAAAACAGGCTACAGGAGGCAAAACTGGAGGAAACTGGTTACAGGGGGCAAAACTTGGGGCAACTGGCTACAAGGGGCAAAACTTGGGGCAACTGGCTACAGGGGCAAACTGGTTACAGGGGACAAACTGGCTACAGGGGACAAACTGGCTACAGGGGCAAAACAGGCTACAGGGGGCAACAGGCTACAGGGGGCAACTAGCAGGGCTACAGGGGGGGAAAATGGCTATAGGGGGCAACTGACTAAAACGGGCAACTATCATGGCTGTGGGGTACTATCTGGTTACAGGGTGGTATTACATGGCTACAGGGGCAACAATCTGGCTATAGGGGCAACTATCATGGCTGATGGGGCTACTGTGTTGTTGAAGGGGGGTATTACATGGCTACAGGGGCAACTATCTGGCTAAAGGGTCAACTATCATGGCTGCTGGGGCGACTGTGTTGTTGCAGGGGGGTATTACATGGCTACAGGAGCAACTATCCGGTGAAGCATTGTGGCGCATTATTTTATGGGAGGGGGGGGGAGGGGGAGAAATTTCTTCACTTCGCCCTGACTGCAATTTAGCCTAGGAACGGCACTGTGTGTCATTGTGCCACTCTGTGGGCTACTCCTGTTTTTGCCACCTCCAGAATGTCATTGTGCCACTGTCTGACATCATGCTGCTGCTGTTGCTCCTGCCATGCCCTCCACACTGTGTCATTGTGCCACTCTGTGGCCTACTCCTGTTTTCGCCACCTCCAGAATGTCATTGTGCCACTCTAAGGCCATGTTCACACGGCTTAAAATGGGCCGTATTTCCGTCCGTAATTACGCGCCGGAGTGCGCAGATTATGGGCTGAAAACGGCCCAGTCATTACGGTAATCCACAGTTCTCATAGGGAACTATGGATTATGTCTCCTCTCCCTGCTCGGCGAATACGCCGAGGGGGGAGATAAGTGACATGTGAATTTCCAGCGGCGTATACGCGCCGCTGGTAATGCGCAAGTCTATGGCCGGCGAAGTGCCGGCCCCCCGCTCACTCCCCCGCTCCCGCCCCCGGCCACACGGCATAATTTCGGGGCGTAATTATGTCCCACAGTTAAGCCGTGTGAACATAGCCTAAGACCTCATGCTGCTGTGGCTTCTGCCGTCACCTCCACACTCTGTCACTGATGTTGCCACCTGAGCTCTCAACTTGTTTTTTTCCAGCTGGGGTTGCCATGACTTTATCAGGCTGCATTTCCGCTTCAGTTTTTTGGTCAGTTTTGCCCCCATAAGTGCCCAGGGAATTTTATAGTGAAGCGATTATAAGAGCGGCGGCAGTCATATGTGTGTCATACTAAAACACAACATTGTATGAAGACCAAACCAAGCTCCCTCTGCATATTTAAGCATGGCACAACGTTCTACAGCACCCTACAGGCTCTGTGCAGCCTGGAAATAGCTGTTTTTTTTACGCGATTCGTTCCGAAGTAATTTGGACCGAAACAAATTTTGACGGAAAATTCGGCGAAGTCGGCGAATCGAATTTTTGAGAAATTCGCCCATCTCTGATTACAACTGCCAATCGATGATAATAACAGAAGAATCTCAAGCATGGAGAAACAATGGGCCTTGTGACCCATATACAGAGTAAGGAACTGCAGATAATCAGCTGTTAATATAAAGAGCAAATATAAAAGCACAGAGATGTATTTATATAAAAGCAAATAATGAGTGCTGTAATGGATGAACAGGCAGCCAGAAAGGCAAATTACTGCCAACATGGAAGTAGAAAGGCATAACACTGCCAATAAGTAAATAATGAGGAGGAGGAAAGGAAAGAAAAAAAACAAAAAAACTAAAAAAAAAAACCCACATGGGGGAAAGAGGATAAGGATGGAAACAAAGGAAGGAATGGGGGAGGGTAGAGGGCGCCACCCTCATAACCACCCACCAATAGATGTAAAGAATAGGCATTTAAGAACACTTTTGATGTGCTGTCTTGCAGTCACGGTTCTTCCATAAGACCCCATTTCACCGATATTCCATAGAAAAAAAATCTATTTCTACTCCCAGTTTGCCAGTTGCACAGTATAGGCATTTAAGAACACTTTTTATTTGCTGTGAGGGTTCTCCCATACGAGCCCATTTCACAGATATTCTATAGAAAAAAATCTGCTTATTATCCTACTTGTTAGTTGCAAATTATAGGGATTCAAGAACACTTGTGATTTGCTATTTTGCTGCTAGAGTTCTTCCATAAGACCCCGTTTAACAGATATTCCATTGAAAAAAATCTATTTCTAATCATATTTTAAAATTATAGGGATTCAAGAACAGTTGTGATTTGCAGTCTTTGGAGCAGAGTTCTTCAATAAGAGACTGTGAACAAATCTTTATATTTTTAATATCTATCTTTTTGAACATGGAGCGAACTAGAGGTGGTAAGCGAGCAAGGAGGAGCATAGGGCATGTAGCTAGAGGTACAAGACAAGGAACTCCTTGCAACACACAACACACAAGCGAGCACATCGTCAGTCGCAGGACCGTCAGGCCTGTCATCTCTTGGTCTGTTCCCAGTGCGTCTCAATACGGGGGGAAAATGTGTGCAAGTGGGTAAGTAACTGGCTCAGAGACAGAAAACAAAGGGTGGTAATTAACAGTACGTACTCAGACTGGATCCCTGATTCTAGTGGGGTACCTCAGTATTGGGCCCTATCCTTTTTAATATTTTCATTAATGATCTTTGGGATTGCACAGTAGAATATCGATCTTTGCAGACGATACTAAGCTCTGTAAAGTAATCAATACAATAGAGGATAATGTGTTATTACAAAGAGATCTGGATAAGTTGGAGGCCTGGGCAGAGAAATGACAGATTAAGTTTACCACAGATAAATGAAAGGTTATGCACATGGGGAAGAAAAATCCATTACATGATTACATGTTAAATGGAAAAAAACGCTGGTTAAAAGTGACTGGAGAAGGACTCGGGAATCCTGGTGGAGAGTAAACTTAAATATATAAATATATATGTATTATGTAACGACTAATCTGATTTTCTAGATATATTATATAATATGATCTGTTCATCTTATTTTATTCCTAGACAGTAAAATTTGCCAGAGTTGTCCTGAAGATGAATGGCCGAATGAGGGGAGAAACAATTGTTTGGTCAGAGATTATGAGTTTGTGTCATATGAGACTGATGTTCTTGCTTTAGTCTTCTCCATCATCTCCATATTCCTCTCTCTTATAACTGTATTTATAATTGGAATATTCACTTTATTTCGAAACATTCCCATTGTCAGAGCCAATAACCAGAACCTAAGCTTCATCCTCCTGAGCTCTCTCATGTTCAGCTTACTCTGTGTGTTTCTATTCATCGGTCGTCCAGTGGAGATAACCTGCAGGCTGCGACAAATCTGCTTTGGGGTCTTCTTCACAGTAGCCCTGTCTTCTGTCCTGGCCAAAACCATCATAGTCCGCATAGCATTCAAGGCCACCAGACCCGGCAGCTCCTGGAGGAAGTGTGTGGGGATTAAGCTTCCTTACTCAGTAGTGTTGGTCTGTTCATCTCTTCAAATTGTGAATGCTGTCATCTGGTTGTCATCTTCTTCTCCCTATCAGGAGCTGAACCTGGATTATCCTGGGAAGATTATCATCCAGTGTAATGAAGGCTCTGCCTTTGCCTTTTACCTCATGTTGGGTTATATGGGGTTTCTAGCGGCTATGAGCTTTGTTCTGGCTTTCATGGTGAGGACATTACCTGATATCTATAATGAAGCCAAGTACATCACCTTCAGCATGCTGGTGTTCTGCAGTGTGTGGATCTGTGCCATCCCGGCCTATCTGAGCAGTACAGGGAAACATATGGTCATTGTAGAGATATTTGCCATTTTGGCTTCAGGGGGAGGAATATTGAGCTGCATGTTCTTACCAAAATGTTACAATATCCTGAGACACCCTGAAGTGAACAGTAATGGAAACTTGTTACAGAGAAGCGTTATGTGATTCTCTGAACTGGCATCAATGTTCTTGTCACTGTCCATAGAGATTGATGATTTATCTGGAGAAATATAAAGCTCATTAATGTATGTTCCTTTACCTTCTCTTATAGTTACATAGTTAGTACGGTTGAAAAAAGACATGTGTCTATCAAGTTCAACCAAGGGTTGGGAAAATGTGGGTGAAGGGAGAGAGACAAGGACTTCCAGCCCTTAGGCCTCACCTCTGGTTAATGCCCTGAAACCCACAAGGCAAGAACCACATCTGTAGAGGGAGACCCTAACTCTGACCCAGGTCGATCCAGAATTTTAACATAGCTACTTACGCATTCATATTCTTTAGTTTAGGTAGTTATCCTAATGCCTTTCTTGAAACTGTCTACAGTTCAATGCTGTAACCTGCTCCTCAAGGTATAGGCTATTCCACAGATTTTACAGTTCTTGTGTGAAAAACGCTACTTTCTCTCTGGAGATTGAATCCTTTTTTCTCTAGGCAAAGTGAATGTGTCACTTGTATTTTGAGGGGGTCTTTCACGTGTGATATAATTTTTCCCCATCTTTTGTAGAGACACATTTTATATATTTTTATTAAATTAATCATGTCCACCAGAAGGCCGTACCTTTTCTCAAGATCTTTAATTAGTTCATTCTTATTAACCTATCCTCCATAAACTAAAGATGCTCCATGCCCTTAAAAGTTTGGTTGACTCGTTTTTGTACTCTCTCAAGCTCACTTTACATCTCTTCTATAAACTAGGGACCAGAATGCTGAAACTGCAGATTCCAGTGAGGTCGACACCAATGCTTTGTGCATTGGGTGAATTACATCTTTGTCCCGCGTGTCCATGCTCTTTAATAACGCAATTTGTACTTGCCTAGAGGCAGCTAATTGACAATGCATGCTGTTCTGTAGTAGTGCTAATGATCTACAAGAAAAACCACCCCCAGATTCTTTCTCATCAAGTGATCTCACATGTTTTTCTCCTTCCTAGGACATATGATGCATGTAGGTTATTTCTCCCAGTGCAGAACCTTACTTTATCCACCAATGAACCTCATTTGCCAAGTGGATGCCCAAGCACTCAGTGTGTCCAGGTCTGCTTGCACTCTATGAGCATATATGAGCATATATTGCACTATCCTGCATAGCTTGGTGTCATCTGCAAAAATCTAAACCGTGCTATTGATCCCTTCCACTTTATTGTTAATGAATACATTAAATAAAAGAAGACCCAATAATGAGCCCTGGAGCCACCACTCATAACCGGGGACCACTCAGAGTAGGAGTCATTTTTACCACCACTCTCTGTGTTTGATTCCATAGCCAGATTTTAACCCAATTACACACTGTATCTATAACCCTATGGATTCTAATTTACCAAACAACGCTTTTATGAGGGACAGTGTCAAACGCCTTTGCAAAGTTCTAAAAACATAATATCCACTGCTTCCCCCGCTATCCAGGACTTTATATTTTACTCACCTCTTCACTAAAAAACATATCAGATTGGTCTGACAGCTTCTGCCTTGTAAATCCATGCTGGCAACAGTATAATATCGTATTCATCCACATATTCCTGTATAATGTCCCTTATGAGCCCCTCAAACATTTTTCCCACAACAGATGTTAAACTTACTGGTCTTTAATTACCTGGACAAGACTGGAACCTTTTTTGAAGATGGGAGCTACATTAGCCTTGCATCAGTCTCCTGGTACTATGATTTATCCCTATTGCACAGTGATTAGTGCTAATATCTATGACTGTAACTACAGGAATAGCTATTATTTATTACTAATCCTGTTATTAGGACTCCCGGGAACACTACAATTATTAGTGCTACAATCATAAAGTCAAAGCTCAAATTGCTCCCTAATAGGAAAATTTACTATCAGCAAAATATTGCCATGCAACATTTTCACAAATGTTCTCATCCCTTATTTATAGGAGTATGCAATCACTTCTATTTTGTTCTGGACCAACCACATAACAGAACTTGAACCCATTCCACCATCTGTTAGGACCACTTCAATCATTGGATGCAGTCAGCATGGCTCCAGATACCTGGGAAAACCTTCCAAGACCTCATTGTGTTCCCCCAACTTGTTTCACTCCTCTCTATGCTGCACCCAGTGGTTACTCTGGTTACTAGCTGCTAATTATAATAAAGTGGCTCATCTCTTGTGTTTCCATCTCTCTCTCTTGTATCTGTCTTTTATCTCGTGAAGCATATCTAAAATATATACATAAGACAGGGAAGTAAGAAATCCCTTCAGACTTTATCATATGGGCTGTATTGGAGAGTTATCCTGTCTTTCCCACATTCCTAAAGCTGCAGGATACA
Source organism: Phyllomedusa bahiana (assembly GCA_025379985.1). NCBI lineage: Eukaryota > Metazoa > Chordata > Amphibia > Anura > Hylidae > Phyllomedusa > Phyllomedusa bahiana. Next base: position 18,088 of record JAODAL010042149.1, on the reverse strand, counting down.
ACCATTTGCCAACTGAAAACCTAAAAAAGCAGCAACAGTTTCTTACTCATTTGTATGTTTTGCCGATGGACTGTTTTCAGTGTATACATTTCCCATTGGATTCTGATCCTTCTCTTCTTCCAGTGATTCAACATCAGTTGATGTTAGAAAGCTCCATAGTTATGTGTGTCTTTATACAGAGGAAACAGTTCTGTGTCAAGCCCATGAGATCATGTTCCCAAGGGGGTTTGGTTTTTATGACTTTTAACACTTTCCCCTGGTCTTGCCTTCCGAGGCTAAATAGAAAAGCAGAACTTTGCACAGAACTTAGCAGGCAGATGACTAGAGACCGAATCAAGTCCTTTGAGATGATATTTTATTTCACGAGATAAACCTTATAATGTCTGTTTTGCTTAGCAAAGCAAATGCTTCTTTTCATATAATTTAGGTCAGTCCTATTTGCTGTCAAACCACATACACTCCGGTTCATTCGTACCTCTTAATCTCCTTTATAAATGTACTTTCACACTAGGCCACTCTTGCTCATTATCAAAGGGGCCTTTACTTGATCTTTTGTACTGCAATTTGTTCAAAATATCTGGGTAAAGGGTGGCCCACATAACCTGTGTATTGTACAGGTGTTCCCGTATCCTTACATTGAGAGATCTCTTAGTTATCCCTATGTATAATTTGTTGCATGAATAAATTCATCAGTTTTCAGTAAAAGGACACATTGTTTGGGATTGATAAGGTCAAATCGGGATGAAGGAAGGGAGATCTTATTAATAAATTGTTCAAAATGGAAACCAAGTGGATTTTTAACCTTAATTCGTCCCCAATAGCCTAAACGTGGATATTAAATTATTTGTTTTTAAGAAGATATCTAGATGTTGTAAAGTTTTATTTTATTTCATCACAACTTTGTGGTTTTATTGACTATATAATAAAATAGTTTTTTTAATCGTAGTGTTGAGACTGAGTACTGACAACTAGAGAGGCTATAAAAGGCTGTCATAATCAACAAGCTACAGCCCTGATGAAGGAGATCGTAGTATTCTCAGAAACACTTTGGCAACCTTTTCTGTACTAGTGAGGCTCCCGTACGCTACAGTGACGTCACTGTTGCCTGCCAGCCTGTACTCGCGAGAAAGCTGAGCGCTGCCGGCTGTAGCGCTCGGTATAGACACACATGCAAGTCTTCTATTCAAATTTAAAGTCAGTGAGTAAATATGTGACTGTTTATATGTACTTCATGGTAGAAAGACTTTCTATAGACCATTATGTCATGTCATTAATATAACATGGATGAATATTGACATTTTTTTGCGTGAAAAAGTCTGTAACAGACCCATAGAATCCAGCTGTCTTTCAGATAACTGAGGGGCATACTGATAAATTTTAGAGTAATGACTAGTGTTGATCGAACCATTCTAGAAAGTTAAGTTAAAGTCGAACTTTTTAGAACTCGAGTACTGTTCGTTCGGGTAAAGTTCTAGTTCTACTTCTAGTTTGACACGCCATTTTCAGTTTCGTTTTCACTGGCTTTCTGCACCTTTTGGCAGCAAATCCAATTCAGGCGAGCATTTGAGAAGTGTCATCACCTGAGGTGTGGTCGCTGGGACTCTCATTTGGCTGCTAAAATCACATGACCATTGTTATATAATTTCACTGTATTGCCTTGTGAACCCATTTTCAGCTCACTATCTGTATACTGTACAGACTGCTTTAGTTAGTAGATTCATTTTTTTCTCTCCTAGATTCAATAGTTAGGGAACGTTTGGTATTGCTGGCTGGATATCTTTCCCACACCTGAAGCTGTTATTTGGTGGACATTTGCAGGCTCACATTTGCCTACTCTCCTCATATAAATGGATATATGTTTATACAGTGTGCTTGGATTGACTAAATCATACTCAGTGCCCAAAAGCTCAGTTTTTGCTGTTTTGGGGTTTATTTTTTTTATTATTTATTTTAATGCTGCCATTGGGTTCCTGGGGCGCTGTACATTTGAGGGGGTTACATACATAACATAGGCTCAAACAAGTTACCCTATCATAAGTGATGAATGACAATTGGCACGGACAGAGGGAGTGAGGACCCTACACGTGAGGGCTTACAATCTACAAGGAGGGGAAAAGAGACAGAAGGTAGGGGCAGATATGTTTGTGGAGGGTATAGTGGCAGCAGTGTTATAGTAGGTTATAGGCAAGAAATGGGTTCAGCAATTGTAAAGCACACCGTCTCCAAATCTCCTATGTGTCAAAGGGGCCCTCAGGATGCAGGGCGCTGTAGCAGCTGCTACCGCTGCACCTCCTATAGCTACTCCCCTGCCTTGCAAGCTGTCTCATCCTTTCAGCCAATTGAATGAATGAAGTATTTTAGCCTTTCATTTTTTTTCTGTCACTCTTAGAGCCCCAAATTTTCTTCACTAAGTTGTTTAACGTATCCAAGGTTTTACTGTTATGGATGGTAATTCCAGCTTCTTCTCTGCTACCAGTATTTAGGTATAAAAATTATCACAGAACATCTTCTCCCATTGACTCTTAATGGGGTTTCGAGTTCGAATCAAGTTCATTAGAACTCTCAAAACCGACAACACTAAGTTCGAGGTTCTAATCGAACTAGAACTTTTACTGTTCGCTCATCTCTAGTAATGAGAAATTAGTGCGAGTATCTTTTATTGAATTGTGGATGTCATTATACAAATACATTTAAATATTGAGAAATTAGAACAAGTCCGAAAGTGGCCTACAAAATGATGGAAGGTCTCAGCACAAAAAATTGTCAGAAAAGGTTTTAAGCATTTAATTGGTAAAAGTCTGAAGAAGAAAAAGGAAGGGAGGGGACATGATGGAAACATTTACATATATTGCCATAGGGAGAGGCATAAGAAGACACTGAATGGAAAATGTACCACTGTTTGGGAGGAAGACAGTGTATTGTAAGGTTTTTTGCTCATTATACAAGCAACTTTGTGAAAATCTGGCAGGAGTCAATTAACTCTCAAGGTCACCGTCCTCTTGTTTAAACAGATACTGGCAGATCAATATATGTCACTACAGATTCATTTTGTTTAACACACAGCAATAAGTCAGTGTACAAATCCACAACCTAAACTCTAGTCCATTTAGCCTCTAAACATTAACATCCCTTACTATCCAGGGTCTGAGCCTACTGCCTGCCCACAACAAACCACAGCTCATGGCAGTTTCCTTAGCCTCTGTCTTCCAAAAATTAACAGCACCTTCTTTTAGTCTGAGAAAAGATCAGCAAGAGCAGCACAAGCCCATGTGAAGGGTTCACACCTCAAAGGTGGCACCTAATGAGCCTAAGTAGCTCAAGATCTGCAGTGAAGTTGAACTTGTCCCCACTATCAACCAGGTCTTTCTCCAGGTCTTTAACTCAAATAATCCTGTGGCAAAAATATGCAACCAATCTTTGTCGCAATTGACTCCGGCCCCAACACTTTGTAATGTGCCAAAGATTAGGGACATTCTGGGGGCTTCGCATCACATTCTTAGAATTAAACACATTTATGAATGTTGGATGCCAAACAGCCAGAACAGCCAGACCAGTGTAAAGGTGGTGCCTGAGCCAGACTGTGGTATTGGCTCTACACTGCCCTGTATGTATGACCTGCAGAAGAACAGCCAGACCAGGGTAAAGGTAAAGGTGGTGCCTGAGTCAGGCTTGTGGTATTGGCTGTCCCGGGCATGACATATGACATGTGTCCCGGGCATGACATATTGTAATGCTCCTAACAATGATAAGCTGTGCACTTCCATAATGCAATGCGCCTATTGAGATGCATTCCATACACTTTTAATGATACGTTATGCGCCTCCGTTACATAGTGCGCCTCGATAGGCACATTACATAAACTACCAATGATACCCTATTTGCCGCGAACTGCACAATGCACCTTTTTAGGGGCATTAAGCTTACTATGCAAGGTATACCTGATGCCAGATTTTTGAGAGGATCGGACTTTACACTTATTTAATGGGCCGCCAATTTCGGACACGTCGCCCATAATTCATATGACTGTGTCAATAAAAGACCGATTTACTAAAATATAACATCACTCATCCCATTTGATGAACACTAGAGAAGGAAAATAAAATCCAGATGCCAACATTGTGTTGTCCTTAAAGAATTGGAATAAAAAAAGATCAAAATGCTGCATGTATCCTGAAATGGTACCAATAAGAACTACACCTCAGCCGCAAGAAATGTGCCCTCACTTAGTTCCATAGGTGGAAAAATAGAAAAAAAGTTACTGGTAGAAAGTGGAGCTGCAGCGCAAAGTAAAGAGTGGAGAATGTTTTTTTTTTTTTTTTTTTAATTCTTAAAAAACAATAGAGGAATTCATGTTTCTTGTTAACCCCTTACTGACATATGACGTATGGATATCATTGTGTCGGTATGACGATCCCACTACACAGTCGCTGGTGTTACTGGGTAACTGCAGCTAACACCCGGAGGTTACAGCCAGGGGAGGCGAGGCATCACCCTCCTGCACTGCTTAAAAGGGTTGTCTCACTACACTGATTCATCTTACCTCAGTCCTGTTTTCATGGTTTCATTTTGAAGGGCTTTCAAGGGCTTGTTAACTGGCTTCTACTAGGCTGCAGTAGAAGCCAGTTCTGCACTATAGTGACCCCCGTCTGCACCTACAGAATCAAACAGGTCTGTAGCTGTAGCAATCACATGAGCTGATGCAGTCCATACAAGAGGGGATATCTCAGAATAGGTAGAATACTTTTAATGAACACATATTGCAAAGGGACTTGTTTTTGCAAGACCTTTAACATAAAAAGCAGCAATCCCTGTAGTGAGACAAGCCTTTTAACCAATAAATGAAATGAGAAACCACTCATCACTCCGATCGGGACATCAGTGGCGAGATCACTGTGTCCCATTTGCCTAACATGACAGTTGGAAGCCATGTGAAGGCTTCCATCACCACCATGTTTTCAATTTCCCCACTTCCAGCTCCAGACAGGAAGTGGGGAAGCCGCCATCTTTGTACACCCTAATGCATTTTCTATACAATGCATTAGGTTGGAGAAGCAATCGCGCTCCTAGTGGTGAAGCACCCAAGGGGGACTCAAAGTTACAGTAAACAAAAAAAAAGGTTTTAAAGTGTAAGAAAAAATTAAAAAAATTAAATGTTCAAATCACCCCCCTTCGCCATTTTACAAATAAAAAAATAAAATAATAAAAAATGTTCCCATATTTGGTGTCGCCCTGCTGCAAAAGTCTGATCTAATAAAATATAGCAGTATTTATCCCGTAAACTGAGCACCATAGAAGAAAAAATTCCAGATGCCAAAATTGCGTTTTTTTGGTCATTTCATGTCCCATAAAAATTGGAATAAATTTAATCAACAAAGTCCCCTGCATTCCAAACTGGTAGCAATAAAAAGTGCACTTCAGCCCGCAAAAAATGCTCCTCACTCACGTCCGTAGGTGTCAGTACAAAAAAGTTTTTGTTGCAGAAAATGATGCCACAGCGCAAATTTCAAAAATAGAAAATGTTTGGAAGACATAATGGAAACCCTACGTGTTTGGTGTTTCTGGATTCGTATCAACCTGTAGAATACAGAGAACACATCATTTATACTAAGGATTGAATGCCGTTAAAGCAAAACACACACAAACATGGCACAAGTATGCTTTTTTCACATTTTGTCCCACTTTTTTTTTGGGGCGGTTTCTCAGTATATTCTATGGTTCAGTGAATGACATCATTAGAAAGTGCATCTTGATCTGCAAAATAAAACCCCTCATTTGTCTTTGTGGATGGAAAAATAAAACAAGTTTTGGCTCTGGGAAGGTAGGAAGGAAAATAAAAGAGCCAGGTTATTATGACCATCCATCAGGAAGGGGTTAATGAAGGCCAAAAACTCATATGTAACCCAGAATGATACCAATGAAGCCTACAGCTGGTCCTCGCAAAAAGCCCTGGTACAGATCCTACAATTGAGGGCGTATTCACACATTGCATGTTGTGCCACAGTCAGGGCCGTTCCTAATTTCACTCAGGGCGAGTGAGAGAAATTTTGCCCCCCCCCCCCCCGTAACATATGGAGCCACAGTGCGACACATTGCATCACCATAAACCAAATCCAAAATATACAAAAAGCTTTACCACAATCTGCTACATATAAAATGACTAAATAATAGTCATACAGTTACCAAGTAACACTGCTACACAAAACCAGAATCCCAAGACCACTAAGACCACATATCACCAGCACACAGTGACCGAATAATACCACCACACCATGACCACATATCACCATCACATAGTGACTGAATAATACAAACTGACCATTACTGAGTATAAACCATTATACTACAACCAATATTACCGGCATACAGTGACCATACAATGATGGATACCAGCTGTACACATCGCCCACCCCTAGGAACGGCCCTGGCCATAGTTAAATGCTGCAGTTCTACCACAAACTTATAAAACTGAAGCAAAAAATGTAACATTACTGCATCATTAATGCAATGTGTGACTACCATGTAAGGGAAGAGGATGGGGAAGCTCCCGAACTTACATAAATGCCCAAACTATGTGAGCTGTAGTCGTTGTCTCTGTAGTCATTGCGCCAAGATCTGGATACAATTTATTTTATATAGGGCAATGCTTTCTCTGAATTCAACTGTCTCAGCTCAGAGCATGACGAGGTCTGGAAAGATCTGCTGAGTGTAGACAAGAGGGTTTCTATTCACTGACATCAAGGACTTCTCAGGAATTATTAAAAATAAAAAAACAAGGTAAATCTGTGAAGCCTTTGAGAACTTGTATTTGTTTCTTTGTTCCTTGCCAGACAACCACTGTCAGGCTTCCCTACACAGGGCCATCTTTCCATTGGGCAGGGTAGGCGATTGCCCAGGGGCCCCTTCCAGTACCTGGAAGCAGCGGAGCAAATGGCCCTGAACAGCACTTGTACTGTGCGGTGGTTGCAGGCTGCACATCCCAGCCAGGGGTAAATATAGTTGTTTTTATTTTTTCTAATCAATCAGATGGGCTACAGGGGGCGGTATACATAAAGAGGGCTATGCTACTACATTGGGCTCTATAACCACTAGGGGCAAAGATCGCTAAAGGGGCTATGCAACTAAAGAAGGCTATATACCCACATGGGGGCAAATAGTGAACAGGGGGGCTGTACACATACAGGGAGCATATACACCTACAGAGGGCTGTATACATCTACAGGGGCCATATATACCTATAGGCAGCTGTATACATAAAGGGGGCATATGCACCTAATGGGTGCTGAATACACTTACAGGGGCCATATATACCTAGAGGGGGCTGTATATCTACAGGGAGCATTTATATCTACAGGGGGCTATAGACCTAGAGGGGGCATATACACCTACAGGGGTCTGTATACATATAGGGGTATATGCAGCTCTGGAAAAAATTAAGAGACCACTGCAAAATTTTCAGTTTCTCTGATTTTTATCCTCAGTGATATGATTTTGAGAAAAATGTACATTGTTATTTTCCTATATAAACTACTGACAGCATGTCTCCGAAATTCAAAGCACAAAATTTTTTTATTTATTTGCAGAAAATGAGAAATCTCCAAAATAATAAATAAGATGAAGCAGAGCTGTCAGACCTCAAATAGTGCAATGAAAACAATTTAAAATTTTTAAAATTTAGAAAAAATAAGAAAATTTTTTAAGTCAGGAAGTTTTTTCAGAAATAAATTATTTTGGAAAAAACCCTTTGTTTTTCTCATTCAAATTCCCTTTGGCCTACCGGGCACTTGTTTTACCCAAAAGCTTGCCCCTTTTCCCAAGAAGATTGTGAAAGACCCAGCAGTGTTTTTTATATTTCCTTCTTTTAAATAAAAATTTTGGTTTTGGGTGATCACCTCATAAAGGAAGCACTTTAAGTAAAAAGAGATGGTCTTTCGGGGAAATTTCCAACTGCACTGGAAGGGAAGGGCGTAAACCCCTTTTAGAGATGCTGATTTTTTAAAAACCCTGTGCAGGGGTCCCCTTAAAATTTTTTCCCAGGGGCGGGTACAAAAACAGGGGCTTTTTTAAAAAAAGGGCATCCTTTATTTTGTAAAATGCTCCTACAGTATACAGCCCTCTTGGGGTTGTATAACCCATTTACACCTGCAGGGGCAAAATTTGCACCTACAGGGGCCCAATATAAAACTTAGAGGTGCCCTTTTATACATAAAGGGGGCATATATCCCCTAAAGGGTGTTAAATTTACCCCCTAAGGGCCTAAAAACCTTTTTTGCACCCTTTTTTCCCTTTTAGGGGGCATATCCCCCCCTAAAGGGGTGCTGAATACACTACAGGGGCCAAAATTTTACCTAGGGGGGGGGGCGGGTATTTTCTACAGGGGATTTTTAAATTCTAGAGGGGCCAAATACCCTAGAGGGGGCATTTTTAAAAAACTACAGTGGGTGGTTTTAACAACAGGAGACATTTTTTTTCCTAGGGGAAAAATTTAAAACATTTATACTAACATGGGGTTTGTATCCCTTTTTCTAAGGGGGAAAGAAACCTATTTTAGAGGACTTTTAAATACCAATTTACGGGGGGCAAATAAAATTTTTTTAGGGTTTTTAAATCTTTTTTTCAGGGGGCTTATACCTCAGAATGTTATATACTTACCCAAATTTTAGGGGGCTTTTAAAATTGCCTAGGGGGGGGGGGGGAAATTATCCCTACCAACTACCCCGGGACTAGTATATTTACCTACGGGGGCGGGTATACCTACGGGTTTTTGAAATTCCCTTTTCCTATCTATTTATGGGGGGCTGTAACCTAAAAGCGTTTAAGTCCCTTTACCTATTTGGGGGGCTTTTATACTTGTTTACAGGGGGGCATTTATCCCTTTCCATTTTCATGGACTAAAATACCCACCTATTTACCTGTAGGGCATAAAAAACCATCTGTTACGGGGTGCAAAATTTTACCTAGCTATCGAAAGAAACTGTATATTCCCCCATGGGGGTTTTAATAAAACTCCTAGCACGGGGGAAAATTATTATACCTACCTACAGTAGGCCTATAACCTACCTACCGGGGTTTCTATATACCTACCCCCCTTAATAGTGGGAGCATTACTACCTACTTACTTAATGGGGGGATCCATCCCAAAGGGTCGGAATTTGGGGGAAAGGGGAAAAAGCCCTAAAAAATTTGGGGAAAAAATTTCGCGGGGGAAAAGGGTGGGTTTCGAGGAAATGGGCCAGGGTTTGGGTTTTCCGGTCAAAATTGGAGAAAAAAAGTAGAGAAGAAAACTCCCCCCGGGAAGAAAAAGAACTAAAATGAAGAAAAACTACCCTGTAAATTTCCCTTTGATGTCGGGGTTTTATTTCCCCTTCTGTTTGGATCGGGGCCCGGAAGCCACGTCATGGGGTTTTTACTTGCCCCGGGTGCTGACCTCTATGGGGTCTCAATAGGGCCCGGTTTTTAGGTTATCCCTTTAACCCTGGGTTTTAAACCACAAGTGGTCTTTTTAAAAAGGTTTGGGTTTTGTGGGTTTAATACCTAAAGCTGGTGCCCTAAAACCACTATGCGGTTCTTTGGTGGTGTTGTGGGGGTAAAACCTGAGGGGGAAAAGGGACCTCTATGTGGTCTCGGGAAAGGGGGTTTTTGTAGGTTTACCTGATTTGGTGTTGACCTTTATTTTGTCTTTATATGGGGGTTTGTTTTTAAGGTTTATACCTGAGCTGGGGGCCCTACCTTTTTGGGTGGTGTCTATATGGGTTTGTTTTTGGGTTTACACCTGAGCAGGTTTCGGGCCACTATGGGGCCTTTTAATTTTTGCGTGTTTTTTTTTGGTTTACTGACCCGGGTCTGCCACTTTGGGGTTTCCAAATTTTGGGCAGTGTTTTTAGGTTTTTACCTAAGGGGTTGTCTGCCCTATTTTGGTTTTTATAGGGTTTGGTTTTTTAATTTTATCCCTTTGAGGTGTCTGACCATTTTGTGACCCTCTAAAGGCGGGGTTGTGGGGTTAATTTTACGTGGTGTTGCCCCCTATGGGTCTCTATAGGGCAAGGGTGTGGGGTTATCCCTTTAGCTTGTCCCTGACTACTATTTTGATACACAACGGGAAAATCCCTAAAGAAGATTTTTTTCCCTACAATCATTTCATGAAAAAACCTTTGGGGACTCTCTTTCACAAAATTTTGATAAAAAAGATGTTAAGCTGCCCACAATTTTAAAAGGATCTCAAATGGGGCCCCAGCCCCTACCCCTAGCTTTACCTCTAAAATCGAGCCAATCGGGCCCTCTCGCAGGGTAAACCCGACCTCCTTTAAATTCAGAGAAAAAAAATAAAAAACACCCAAAACCTGCAAACCCCTCCCTTTTATGCCCAGCCTGTGACAGTGGGCATTTTTAAAACATCTTTTATCAAAATATGTGAACCGAAAGTCCAAAGTTTTTTTTTTTATACAAACTATGTGGTCTCTATATGGCGTTTGTTTTTGGTTTATACCTGAGTCGGTGTCTGACCTTTATGGGGCCCTTTTAAAAGGCTTTTTTGTAGGTTAAAACCTGAGCGGGTGTCAGACCTCAATGTGGCCCTCAAAATTTTGGCGATGTTGTGGGTTATCCCTTTAGTGGTGCCCTGCCCTCTATATGGTGGTTTTTTGTAGGTTATACCCGAGCGGGGGTTTTCTGACCTCTATGGGGTTCTTATGGGGGTTTTTGGGGTGGGTTTACCTGACTGGTGTTGCCCTTTTTTGGGGTCTCTAAGGTGGGGTTTTAGTTTTACCTGAGTGTTGTCTGCCTCTATGTGGCCCTCTGTATGGCAGTTAGGTTTTTAAAGGATTTTTTTTCCTGAGCTGGGGGTTTTGGGCCAAATTTATTTTGGGGTTTTTTCTTTTTATATTTTTTTGTGGTTGTGGGTTTATACCGGAGCTGGTTTTCTACCTTATGTGGTCTCTATTGAGTGTTTTTGTAGTTTTTATTTTGGGAGGCTGGGGGGTCCTGACCCCCCTTATGTGGTTTTAAGGGTGATGTTTAGGTTATCCCGAGCTGGTGTCTGAGCACTATATGGTTTCTTTTTGGCATTTTTAAACATATTTTAAATTTTAATTTTTTAATTAAATTTTTTTTTAAAAAAGTTTTGGTTTTTGGGAAAAAGTTTTACTTTTAAATTACTGTTGGGGGGTGTTTATGTTATTTGGGGCCGGCCCCAGGGCACAGCACTCCCCAGGGGCCCAAAATGCGGTTCAGATGGCCTTGCCCTTTGTTTAAAAACCCAAACCCCCTTTTTCCATTTTTTCACATAAATAGGAAAAGGGAAACAGAGTGTTTCCATGAGGGGAAATGTTTGAACCTTGTTTTTTTACGGGTTTTCATGTAATTCTTTCATGTTACAAAAGGTGTTAAAAAAAAATTCAGACTCTACAAAATTTTCCCGGGAGAAAACCAAAAGATTCTCGGTGTAAAAAAATTTAAAAGTCATTTTTTTTCTATTACAGCTGGGGGGGGTTTTGTCCCCTTTTTAAATTATGACTATGAATGAGGGGGCCCCATTTTTTGGGGCGGGGGGGGGTTAAAGCCCTTCCCCACCTGGGGCAAAACCTGTGGGAAAGGGGGGGGGGCTTCCTGGGGGTTATTCAAGGGGTCCGGGTAAATTTAATTTTTCCGGGTAACTTGGTTTTTCCGGGAATGTAAAAAAACAAAATTTTTTTCCTTTTTCTTTTTATAAAAAATTTTATAAAAAAATAAAAAAAACAAACCCGGTAATAATGAAATTTGTAAACCTTTATCGGAGCCGTTAAAGGGACGTTCAATGTCAAAAAATAAATTTTTGGTTACGTATGGTCTTATGGTAAACTGAAATAAAAACCTTCATTATTAACATAAAGGGAGCCCTTTGGATGAATGGGGTTTTTCAACTTTTCTGGTGTAAATGTCCCGGGTGAAAAGGGTAAAGGGCTATGGAGTCTAATCCCACCTGATGAAATGTGAAGGTGCATTGTTCGTAAAACCCAACACTTTCAAATGCGCCTACAGTATTATGAAGGGGTTTTCTGGGAGTTTTCTGGGGTGTTCTGCGGGCGTCGCACCACACTCGTAATATTAGACACATATATCATGCTTTCGCCAAAACCGGGCGCATTACTGCTGGGACGGCAGATCTTTTTTTAAATGCTGGTCTCCCTGGACCCCTCAGGAGTCGGAGTGGGTTTGGATTTGTTTTAAAGGCCTCTTTTCACAGGGCTTTTTTTTTCCCGGGCGGTTTGGGGCCCCCGTCCCTGGGGGGATTTTTTGGGCGCTGAAATTATGCCCGCCAATCCGCGGCAGCAATTACGGTAATCCACTGTCTCATAGAGAACAGGGATTCCGTGCTCCCCCCCGCTCGGCAAAACCGCCCGGGGGGAGAAAGTAACATGCACATTTTTTAAACCGGCGATACGCGCCGTGGATAAGGGCAATTTTAGGGGGCCGGGGAGCAGCGCCCCAGCCGCCTCGGGCCCCCGCCCTTGTCCCGCCCCTTATTCCCGACGGATTTGTGAGCCCCAATACGGCTCAAAAAAACCGTCCCGGGAATAAGCCAAATGAAAAACCCGGGTAAAGGGGCCCAAAAATTGGGGCCCCCCAGTGGGAATAATAAAAAGGAATTTTTTTATAATTATCAAACTATATAAAATTTTTAAATTTTTTTAATAAAAAATTACAAAACCCCAAAAATATAAAAAAAATCTCATATAAAATTTTATTTAAAATTAATTGAATTAAAAATTATTTTAAAATGAAAAATTTACCACTTATTTTTCTTGTTTAAAGGGTTTTTTAAATTTTTTTAAAATAAATTTTTAAAAGTATTTTTTCTGCTCTTTACCCTTTTTTCACAAGCGCAAGAGCCCCCACAGCACAAAGGGCTTTTTTGGGAAACCCGTGGTCCCCCAAGCAGGATTTAGACCCATAGCTTCTATCAATGGGAGGTATTCCCAATGACTTTTTCTTATTCCCCGCCTACTATGGGCCCTTTTTAAAATGTTTGGGGGCATTTTCTTAAAATCCCAAGTTTTGTAAAACACCAAACACACAGCGAGGGGGCCGGAACTTCCACACCCTTTATAATTGCACAAAAAAACCCTTTCATACCCTTTAGGCCTTTCTTTCACGAAAAATAGAGGAGAAAAATTACTTGGGTTTCCCCTAGTTTTCCCTACATGTCTCCTTAAAAGAAAGGAAAATTTCCGTGTCCTGAGTGCCCCTGCAAAATAGATCCCTTTTGACAGGGGTGCAAATAAAAATATTGTTGATTTTTATTTATTATTATTATTCTTTATATATTTCAAACACCATTAATTTTCCCCGGACTTTTTCAAAAAAAATTTGGGCGAACAGAAAATAAGACCAGAAAAATTTCAAAAAATAGCCTAATAACAAACGATGGGGGTTTCCCCCAAAAGTGGGGAACATAAAAAAAAAGCTAATTGCATCATGTTTGCAGAGGTTCCATTTTTCGGGAGTTCACTTTTTGGCATAAATGATGTGTTATTTCTATTCTGCCGGTCAGTACAAATCCCATGATACCATAAAATTTTCTTTATGTTTCAGTACCTTAAAAAATAATTTGCTGCAGAGTTTTTCCACCGATGGACCTGAGTGAAGGGGCAATTTTCTGAGGGGTTTTTAATTTTTTTTTATATTGATTTCCATTTTGGGGGAAAAGAGTTAACTTCTTTAACCCAATTTTCCAAATTTTTAGGGGGCTGAAAAAAACCCAAAAACCCCAAAACTTTTGGGGTTTGGGGATATTTTTCCCTTTTTCGGTTTACCGAAAAGGAACAAATGATCAGCACAGACTTTTCGGGAAACCCGGGGATATCAATTATGTGTAACTTTGGAATTAAATTTTTTAAATTTTTTTTGTAAAACACTAAACACCGCAAAAACCCCGCCCGCAATGGCTGCCCCTAGCACCACCACCAAAAAAAGGGAAAAAATTTACACTGTTACCTCTCCTGGGGGTCCCTGAAGCAACTGAAAAAAAAAAGGGGATTAACCCCCAAAACAGGGTCCCAAACCTTTATAATTTTTTATCAAAAAAGGGTTTAAATAAGAACCTGCTGTTTTTTTTTTAAAGTTTTGCTTGAGAAAACCCTTTTAAAGAATGTATAAATGTGAAAATGTTCGGTCCATGCCTCTTTCCCTTCCCTGTTTTGAATACAAAACGTTTTATTTCTTTTCAAAATGGTTCAGCACCCCCTTTCCCCCCTTTGGCCCAGGGGGTTTTTTAATTAGCAGCAGGGCTGGGGATAAAGGGCAAAGTTACAAAGGCGAAATTTGGCGCAAAAATTTTCCGGGCCCCGTTTTTTGCCGCTTTTAAAATTCGGGGGAAAATGTGGCCCGAAAATTTTTACGGTAATCCATAATCTCATTGAGAACTATTTGGTTAAAGCCCCGCCCCCGCGGGGTACAATTGATCATAAAATTGTTGCGCAGGGGGATTAAAATTTACATGTCAATTAAATTGCAGGGAATAATGATGTCAATGGGGCCCCAAAGGCTCCAGCCCCCCCCGCCGCGGGAGAACCCGCGTAAAATTTAAAGGCAAACCCCCGAAAAACACCCAAAGGGACTGTGGCCCCATGCTTTAAAAAGCCACAGTCGCGTGTAACATACTCAAGGGGGTTTTTGCCCCTTTTTTTTTTGAGTCTGTTTTGGGAAAGGGGCCCCGGAGAGGTTTAAACATGTCAAACTTTCCTTTCAAAGGTGGCAAAGCTGTTTTGGCAGCCTTTTATGGGGTGACAATGGGGCTTGTGGGGTGGTGCAAACCAGAGCCAGGGGGCCCAGGTTTTTGGCACAGTGGGGGTGTTTGGGCCCCTGGGGGTTTGCCCCTCATCTGTGGGTTTTTGCTGCCCGGGGGGGCCGCCGGCCCGTCTGCCCCCTTTGTTTTAGGGACCCACCTTAAGGGGGGTCACCCCCGGGGAAATGGGCCCAAATGGGCTTTATGTTTTTATCAAAAAGTTTTACTAAGAAACCTCCTGTTAAAATTTTTTAAAGTTTTTTGAAAAAGGGATTAGTTTAAAAGGAAATTAAGGGATGAGGATGGGCGGCCCCTGCCTCTCCCCCTTTTCCGTTTGAAAAAACATAATGGGCTATTTCCCTTTTTACACATGGGTCAACCAAAACTTCCCCCATTTGGCCCAGGTGTTGTTAAATTTAGCAGTAGTTTTGTAAAGGCCCAAAGTTTTTAAACTGGGGTAAATTTTGGTGCACAAAAATGAAGTATTTTTGGGGCTCTTTAAAACCCGGTGAGATGTGCGCAAAATTGCTGGTTTAAACCCATAGATTCATAGAGAAGCTTTTGGAATTTCCCTCGCCCCCTTGGGGGTACAATTCCCATCAAAATTGTACCCTAAAGGGGGGGAAAAAGTGGAAAAGGTTTAATTACGCATGCAATAAAATGGTACAATGGGGCTGACGGGGGTTGCCCCCCCCGGGCCGCGGGGGGAAACGCATATTTTGCCGAAAAACCCCAAACACACAAACAAACCCCCGGGCATACTGGGACGCCCCCCCGAAAAGCGTGTGAACAAAACTAAGGGTTTAATGGGCCCCCTTTTTTTTGAGTTCCGCTTTCAGGGAGCCCAGGAAGGGGTGTAAGCAGGGCTTTTAAACCTTTCCTTTCTTGGTGGAGGCGCTGTAAGGCCCGCCATTTTCTGCTGATAAAAGCTGGCTTTGTGGGGTTGGGGGGGCAAAAACCCAGGAGCCCGGGGCTAGGTTGGGCAGCAATGGGGCTGTTTGGAGCCACTTACCTGTGCCCCCCCTCTGTGCTTTTTTTCTACGGGGGGTAAGGGGGCCGGGGGGTTGGGGGAGTTGCTGCCCCTAAAATTTTTTTTTAGGGGGCCCACTTTTGAAGGGTTTCCATGGGAAATGGCAAGTGGCTTAAACGTTTGATTAAAAAAATTTACTAAGAACCCCCTGTTCATTTTTGTAAAGTTTTACTGAGAAGTTTTTTAAACAATTTACCCGTGGTTGAGGAGGGGCCCCTAAGCCTCGTCCCTTCCCGAAATTTTTAAATTTGGGTTTTTTGCCCTTTTTTTTTTTATGTGCATTGTCCTTTTTAAACCCTTTAAAAATTTTTAAACCCCTGTTCATAATAAATTGGCAAAGCTGACAAAAAAGGGAAATGTGAATGCTCACATGAAATAAAAGCAACATTTCCATAAAAATTATACATAAACACAATAAATTTAAAAAACAAAACCAAGCAAAAATTGGAATCAAATTTAAATTTGACTCCCGGGCTCTTTTTTCTCACAACCCCCCCCCTGTAAAGGTCGTGGGATTTGGGGGGAAATGATTTTTAGCTCAAATTTCCCCAAATCCCTTTTTAAGGGGGTCCAGGTAAAAAAAGGGGGGCCCCCCTCTCCAAAACACCCTAGGCCAAAAGGTCCTCCAGTCACTTTTGGAGAACCCTGATACATTTATGAAAAATAAAAGTGGCCCGAGGCCCCCTCAAAACAGGCGCAAAGGGGTCTTTCCCCCGTAGGTGGCGGGACTGCAGGAAACCTTTCGCGAAGTGCCCCCAAAAAAAATGGTTTCAGGGGGGAAGGCCCAAAACCCCTTTAAACATCAGGAAAACCATTGGTTTACTGGGTACAGGGCCTAACCATGGCTGATATGTTTGGGTAGTGATGGGTTGCCTTTTCCCCGGGACGGCATAGCAATTGGGGTTGGGGGGGCCGTTCCCATTTTTTCCCGGACGGGTTTTAGGCAGGTCCCTATGAGGGCCCAAAAAAAGGGCCCGGGGCCTTTCAGTTGGTTCAGGGGGGTGGGTCCCCTTTCCCTTTGGGAAAAGGAACGACAAATTTAAACGGGGAAAAGGGGTCCCGATTCCCCTTGGCTGGAAGGGGCCTGGGGCCCAATGGATGCTGCAAGGAAAAACGGGCGTAATTGCTGTTGTGAACTGCCCCGTGTTTTAGTTAGGGGCCGGGCAGCCGAGGTTTATTTTTATTTTTTTTGTATGCAAACCCTTGCCCTGAATAAAATTTGTTTGGGGCCCAGTAAACCAAAAGCACATGGGAGTGCCTTTTTTGGAGTCCATTAACTGTTTACATAAGACGCGATCCTGTAAGTCTTCAGGCTTAGAACAAGGCTAAATAAGGTGCAATCGGTTCCTTGCCCGATGTTTATTGTGCAAAACAAATGTAGGCAATACATGCACAAAATTTTACGAAAAATAAAACAAGAACCCCTCCCGCTGAGAATTAAAAAAAAGTAGTGTAGTTCCCTCACTAACCCTTGTAAACATAGGTCCGGGAGTAGACACGGGGCCTCCTCCAGTGTGAACACCTCTAGCTCAAAATTAACTGAAGTTGCAGCCGAAAACCCTTCAGCTACCTCTGACCTTAAAAAGGCCGGTAAACCGGCATGGAACAGGGGGAAATAAACACCCACCCTGATCTATGATTACCCCAATTAAAAAGGGCCATCCCCAATGGCTGGAACCCCTACTAACATACAATTTTTAAAGAAAGTGGGCAGCCCTGTCCAATTTTGGCCCTTTTTCACTCACCAAGGCCCTTACCCGGTGGCTGTGTCTTGATTTCCCAGGCATATGCCCAGTTCTAGGGGAATGTAATTTACTTGTTTTAAACGGCAGATTTCAGCCGAAAGGGAAGGGTGGGCCCAGTTTATCGACTCTGGCTCCCGCAGCAATAATAATAAATTTTTCAAAGGAGGCATTTAATTGGAAAAGAGTGGAACAAGTAGTTTCCCACCCCCCCAAAAAAATTTAATCATTTTTGACAGTGTCCGTGCTCTCAAACGCCGAGGAATATCCAGAGGGGGCTGACGCCTTACATCGCTGAACGGTCCTGGATGCCCGAATCACGTGGGGCCTGACAACCCCACAAAAAACAGTAAGCTTGCAGTTTTTTTATAAAGTCTGTGTTTATCTTTTTTGGACATTCTAGTGAAAGTCTTTTGGGGGGTTTGTCGCCTCCCTTGGGAGCCCTGTGTAAGCATTCAGGTGTCCTTACTTGTGCTCGGGTACAGTATGCGTAAAAAGTTTATCCCTTTTAAACCTCCCAAAATAATGCCTTTTGTTGCTCTGTAAAGTAACGTGACT
>JAODAL010042148.1:0-35141 GCA_025379985.1 Phyllomedusa bahiana | reverse complement strand
CCCATACACAGGAATTAACAGTAGTGAAGAATTCTGTATGGTGTGTGTGTGGCCCACCATGTGTCAGGAGGACGGAGAGCACCAGAGCCCGAGCTCACACTCATTACCACTGATACAGTATTCTGAAACTCTGACCAGAAGGATCATGAGTTGCTGACTGTGAGAGGTAGAGAGGGAATGCTGAGGGACATTATACATAACACAGGGGATGATGGGTCTGGATGGTGAGAGGTGAGGGGAATGCTGAGAATTATATTGTAACACCACTGGAGGAGTCTGTATGATGACTGGAGAGGTGAATGGGAATGCTGGGACATTATACATAACACAGGGATGATGGGTCTGGATGATGAAGAGGTGAGGTTAATGCTGGGACATTTAAATTACACAGGGGATGGATGGGGTCTGGATGGTGAGAGGTGAGGGGAATGCTGGGCATTATACCTTACAAGGGGATGATGGGTCTGGATGGTGAGAGGTGAGGGGAATGCTGGGATGTTGTACATAAACACCGGGTATGATGGGTTCCTGGGGGGGGATGATGATGAGAGGTGAGGGGAAATGTGACTGGGACTTCTGTACATAACACAGGGGGATGTTTGGGTCTGGATTAATGTGAGGTGAGGAGATTGATGGGACTTGATATCTATAACGCAGGGGATGATCGGTCTGGATAATGATGGATCATTGTGTTGTTCAGGTTCATATATGGTGTCAGCGATGTCGCTGTCTTATGTCTCCATGGAGGAGTGGGAGTGAAGTACCAAGTAACATGAAGGACGTCAGGGATCTTTCCAGGGGGTTATGATGAAGGATCACCGGATGAGGACATCACAAGGTTAAGAGGAGATAAGACTACAGCAGGGCAGTGACCGTCACAGGTGAGAGGAGATGAGACCCGCCAGCAGGGGGTGATGTCACCATCCAATCTTTCTCTTGTCTTCTCCTCTCATCTCCCTCTTTTACTATTCTCGTAAAATAAGTTGGTGTGATGTTAATTGATTGATTTATTGACAGATTATATCCACGGCCTCAGTATCCGTCACTGTGTGCTCCAAACAGATGGATTCCTAGTAGGAGAAATCAGCAGAGAGATGCATCTGTATTCCCAGTGGACTGTCCAGAGGGAAAATGTCCCAGAGAAATTCATCAGGTAGAGGAGCTGAAGTCATTCCTCTAAATATGACCAGATGGAACAACCTGCACTTATTTCACTGGTTTTGTCTCTTTTAGGGGGAAAAGATGATTGATATTAAGGTTGAGGATGAAGCACGAAGAGAGATGGACGTCCAGGGAATACTCAGGTAGATGAGACCTATAACAATCTGTATATGGGGTGTGGACCTACTGAATCACAGATGGGCTTCATAGATATTTGGGGTCTCTGATGTTGTCTGTCTGCTGTACTGAATAGTTCCTTTTGTCATCCATCAGGGTGAAGATCTGAACCATTATTAAGATTGAGGTTGTGGATGAAGCAGAATAGAGAACATAGAGATGGAATGTACCAGGTATCCTCAGGTAGATGGCCCTATACACAATTGTATATGGGGTGTGGACCTCTGCAGCCACAATGGGCTCAATAGATATTTGGGGGTATCTTATGTTGATCTGTTCTGCTGATGAATGTTCCATATGTAACACAGGGTGAAGATACTGACTGATGCTAAAGTGGAGGCTATGAAGAAGAGAAGATGAATGAAGCGATGAGCCGTGGATGAGTGACGTGAAGAGGAGATCCAGAGATGTGACCACAGGTGAGCATTAATGAATCAGAGGGTTTTTCAGTGATCCTGTGTCTATACTGGTGCGGGGCCTGAGGGAGGGACTTCTTCCAAGTCGTTCTTATGGCTCCTGCATACATGGAGGCTTAGGATCAGGTTTTTGGGTTCACCTGCGGTGATGAACATCCTGCACCTGACCTGCCAGGATATGAGAGAAACTTAGTGATCCATTTAGCCCTGAGGTCAGGGGTCACATAATAGAGCTTCTGGAGGCAAAAGAGGAAAATCCATTTCATCCTTAAGGTCAGAATTTGTGAGGGTTAAATAGAACCTGAGAGGAAGTTGATTCCCTTATATATATATGGACACTTTAGCAGTGTTATCTGGGGACTGGAGGTCGGGATCTGCTCTCAGTGGCACTTCAATTTGGAGGCCACCTTCTCCCTAGAACAGCCTGTATTCTTTAGTGAATTGGATACATACAAGGTCTGGAACCTTTATTACAGATTCTGATGGAAAAAACCTCGCTCTGTCTATTCCACCACCATCCTAGAGATGCTTATAACATGGAGACCATGGTGTACTGCAGCCGTAGGCCGTACACCCCCCCCCCCCCCCCCCCCCCCCCCTAGACCTTTTCCGTACCTTCATGAGCTAAACTGGAGGATGTGCAACTTTGTCATGATGATTCTGGTTATAGACATGATGAGATTTGTCAACTAAACCAGATGGTGCTCCACTTGTTTTAAAGTGATGCCCTCATTGGTATTTGACATGGCCAGCTGTGTGGGCAGAGACAGACCTGATTGTCATGACAAGGTTGTGGTCTCAGAATTCTTTTCAAGTCCAGGTTTATGTGATAAAAGTGATGTGTGAGTGTTTAGTAGTCAGAATCATGGACTGTGTCACATGAGAGGTTACAGCGTTTACACAAGGGATTTATAAGGGCTGCAAGTCAAACCAGGCAGGTTATAACTGTAAGGAGTGAAGAGTACATGAGACAATACACACAGTGAAGTCCCATCATTGTCTCCGAGTGAGGAACGTTCGTGTGCTGAACAGACAGCAGCGAGAAAGCGCGACGAAACGACTCCATAGGTACTAGTAGGTTGTCACAGGGATATGGAGCCAACTGTATTCCCACAGCTGCTGGAGGCTCATAGAGCTAACAGCACAATACAGGAGCCCACCGCTTGCTGGGAGGACCATATTACAAATTACTTAAAAAAACAAACTCCAGCAGGCCCACTCTTGTGCTCAGGTCGGGGTCTGGGGAATTAAGGTCCAGAGTCAGTACTTGGAAGTTTTGGTCATTCTCCTTTTCTCTAATGTCTGACATTCTAGTGTGGGTGTACTGGATATGCCAAGGATGGCTTCAATACCCAAATCAGAAAAGGACTCCTTTTCACATGGATAAGTGGCCCAGAGAACACCTGGAAAACATCTCCAGAGCCTTATTTCTGCTACCACCAGATTGTTTTCTTCCAGCAATGGTTTAGGATGTTTATTCTTCTGGTGTTTCTACCTTGACACACCAATGTCCATCACGTTCCTTGAAGCGTAAACGTGAATCCTCAAGGGGAAAAAAAAATTTTGTCAATCAGCAAGGTCAAATCGATATGCAGGGAAAAACAGAAGCTTTTTCTGCTGCTACAGCTTGTTCGTAGAAATTTAGGTGAAGTTCAGTCCTCTTAGGGGCCCCATACACCATAGGATTTGCAGAGGTGCGAGTAACATCCACGTCTGCTCACAGGGTTAGCTAGAGGTGTCAGTGGACATCCGTCTGCTCTGGGGCCCCATACACAGTAGGGTTAGCAGAGGTGCAGTGACATCCGTCTTCTCTGGAGCCCTATACACAGTAGGGTTAGCAGAGGTGTGGAGACAGTCATCTGCGCCGAGGCCCCATATGCAGGACCGCTTGCTGTTGTACTAGACCCATGTTTGGTCGCATTATGGGTTCATTTTGGCGGGTGCGCTGCTCTCATGTAGCATGGCACACCGCACACCTTCCTAGCCTACGTTTTCCTTGACATCAATGGCGCATGACACTCCACAGTTTCCATGTCTTATTTCTCCATTCACTGTACACTTTTACCACAGCAGCCGCCAACAGATCATAAAATGTGAAAGCCAAAAGCTTCTACCCTTTTTGCAGCTCACGTAAAAGCGGCCCCCTTATACTCCTCAACAGCAATGAGGGGATATGTGTGCAGACTATCAACACCTTACATAGCTAGCAGCCAGCACACACAGGGTACTCTGCGATGAGCTTATGCGGACTCTGGAAGTGGTTAATAATAAGTGTTTCTACTTGATCATCTCTGGTTTTTAGCCACAAAATGGCTTCATCATTTTCCCACCTAAAAGGAATGTTTAAAATGTTTGTGTTTTGTGGTTTGAAAAAAATAAATCATTAAAAACTTTTTTATTTTTATTTTAACAGAACAATTCTGTAAGATCTTTGAAGGAAAAACTGTATGTCATCCCTATATTATGAAATACAAGAAGATTTTCATGCCACACTACTCAGGTGGACAAACCTCAATGTACATTCAGGATGTCGAATATACTGACCATGTCAAAATAAACCCTCAAAATCATGAGGAACTTCTCCTGGACTCACAGAGGGTTACCATGAGTACAGACAATAAAGAGGGAAAAGGGTTTCATGTGATCACGTAGGTAAACTGTTTAAAAGATACTCACGTCTTCTTAATCACAGGTAAGAATTCACACCAGGGTGAAGAGCCATATTTATGTTCAGAATGTGGGAAAATTCTTTAAAGTCAAATCACGTCCTGGTTACACATAAGAGATTGTCACACAGGGAGAGAAGCCTTTTTCATGTTCAGAAGTGGGAAATCTTTTAGCCAGATATCAAATCTTAATACCAAATGAGGATAACTCCAACAGGAGAGAAAGCCTTCTTTTTCTTGCTCAGAATGTGGAAAACTATTTTCAAAGAAATCTAAACTCTGATTAGACATTGAGAGAATTCACCCAGGATGAGAAGCCTTTTCGTGCCCCAGAATGTGGAATATTTTACAATGGGAAAGAACAAATCTTCATTTAAACATCAGAGAAATTCACACCAGGGGGAAGCTTTTTCCTTGCACAGAATGTGAACTATGTTTTTATCGGGAAATCAGCTCTGGTTAGACATGAGAAAAATCACACAGGAGAGAAGCCTTTTTCCTGCTCAGAATGTGGGAAATCTTTTAAACGTAAATCACATGTAGTTACACATGAGAGAATTCACCACAGAAGAGAAGCTTTTTTTTCGTGCTCAGAATGTGGGATACATCTTTTAACAAGAAAACAAAACTTGTTACACATGAGTGAACTTCACACAGGTGAGTAGCTTTTTACATGCTCAGAGTGTGGGAAAATCTTCTTTTACACGTTATAAAAAATGTCTCGGTGTCATCATGAGTGAATTCACAAAGAAAGAGAGAGCTGCTAAATGGTCCTTTAAAGACTCCATAAGGTAATGCCTAGGTTGTCACAGGGATCTGGAAGCTGAATGCATCCCAAAGCTGCTGGAGAGCTGGATCAGACCCAACCGCACATTCCAGGATGCCTACAGATGCTGGATTGGTCCATATGCAAAACATCAGGATGCCCTTCAATATGCTCAGTTGGGGCTGTGGGAAAATTTAAGGGCAGAATAGTGCTGGAAGTTTTGGACAAGCTCCTTCATTAATGCCAGACATTTTCTTGTGTGGGTGTAAGGATCTACAAGGGATGGATTCATACCCTAAATTGGGGGCGGACACCTTTCTCATGGATAAGTTGACCAGAGAAGCCTCGAAACATCTCCTAGACCTTATATGCTGATCCAACCAGCTTGTGTTCTTTCAGCAATTGTTGCTCGGTGTTTATTCTCTGCTGATTCTTTACCTAACCACACCAATGTCCAATCCTATTCCATGAAGCACAAAATGTGAATTGATCAAGAAACAACTCCTTTATCAACAACGGTGGACATTCGAGTCAATTCTGATATGCCAGGGAAAACTGAACTTTTTCTGCTGCAGCTTGTGTGTAAGTAGAGTCCCTGGTGACATCTGTCTGCTGCGGGGCCTATACACAGTAGGGTGTAGCAGAGGTCCGGTGGAATCCGTCTGATCTGGGGGACCCATACACAGTAGGGTTAGTAGAGGTCCGGTGACATTCTGTCTGCCTGCGGCCGGACCCATACACAGTAGGGTTACAAAGGCTGCAGAGTGACATCAGTCTGCTCCAGGGGCCCTCATACAAATTACGGCGTTAGAAGAGGTCCGCGTAGGATTCCGTCTGCTCTGGGGTCCCATACACAGTTGGGTTAGCAGGGTGCTGTGACATCCGTCCATGCTGAGGGGCCCACATTCACTGTAGGGTTAGCAGAGGAGCATTGACATCCATATGTAAGGGCCCCATGCAACAGTAGGGTTAAGCAGAGGATGCAGTGACTCCGTCTGCTCTGGGGACTCCATACACAGTAGGGGTTAGCAGAGGTGCTGTTGACATCCGTCATGCTCCGGAGGGGCCCCATTAACAACAGTAGGGCTAGCAGAGGTCCTGGTGACATCTGTCTGCTGCGGGGCCCCATACACAGTAGGGTTACGCAGAGGTGTGGTGACATCCGGCTCCTGGGGCCCCATAAACAGTAGGTTAGTGGTGGGTCGTACGGTTACATCTGTCGGCTACAGGGGCTCCATACACAGTTGGGTAGCAGGGAGGTGCGTGACATAAGTCTCTGATCCGGGACCCCATACCACTGTAGGGTTAGTAGAGGGGGACAGTTGACATCCATCATACCCCATACACCAGGTAGGTCATGTCAGTAAGTTATGAATTTCTTATGAAGTCGGTTGAAAAATTACAAACTGTTTCAGATGGGGATACCGTCCCAAGATTCATCGTCCACTAACTGCAACCTACAACACAAACACAAGAGACGAGAGCAAGATTTTATAGCCCTGTCCAAAAATACCGACTTTTCATGGATGCCAATGGATCAAAAAGGATGTACCCATCCCCCCAATAGGGCCCATGTATTTCGGGTATATGATTCTATGGGAGTGAGCGGTCAGTGGGGTGGTTGCCCCTCTTTGAACTCTGGTTAAACACTATCCAGGGTTTCTCCTGGACAGCAAGCAGGTTCTCACGGATTTGCCTTTTTATTTTATCATCCGTTGAATTTTTGTTAAAGCACAATCGCTTTATGTTTAATGGTGATTTTTTTTCTGCAAATTGAAGGGGCTTTGGTGTAAGGTTTGAACATTTAGGATCCTTCCAAAAGCTTCTCACAATAGTTGGTAGGAATTTTGGCCCCTTCCTCCTGACAGAACTGACGGAATCCAATAGGATTGAGATCCGGGCTTTGTGATGGCCACTCCAAAACATTGACTTGGTTCTCTTTAAGCCACTTTGTAACCAGTTTGGCAGTAGCTTCGGTTCATTGTCTATTTGGAAGACCCATTTCGACAAAGCTTTACTTTCCTGGCTGAACTGAAAAGTCTTGAAGATGTTGCTTCAGTATTGCCATATAAAGTTGTTTCCTCATGATTCCATCTATTTTTGTGATGTGCACAGTCCATCGGCAGCAAAACAACCCACAACATGACGCCTGCAACCCCGTGTTTCAAAGTTGCGGATGGTGTTTTTAGGCTTCATAGCTTCTCCCTTTTTCCTCCAAACGTAACGATGGGTCATTCATGGCAAACAGTTAATTTTAGTTGCACCAGACCACTGATCATGTCTCCAAAAATATAGGTTCTTTATTACTGTTGCATTTGCAAACATTATCTGGCTTTTGCTTTGTTTCTTTTGGAGTAATGGCTCTTGCCTGGCAGAGTCGCCTTTCAGCCCATGTTGATACAGACTCGTTTCACTGTGGATTATGACACAATCTTACAGTTCGCAAGCATCCTTCACAAGGTCTTTGCTCTTGCTCTCTGGGTTGATATGCACATGTCGGACCAAAGCACATTCATCTCCTGGAGGACACAGAAACCCTCCTCCTTCCTGAGCGGTATGATGGGTCTGGAAATCCCCCAATCTTTTTTTACTTGGTAAAATTGTTGGTACAGATGAATGAGGTCCTTCAGGTATCTGGAAATATGCACCCACAAGAATGATCCAGGGGACTTGTGCAGTCACAATTATCTTCCTGATAATCTTGGATGATTTTCTTTAGACTTTCCATGTTGTTAATCACAGAAGCCAGTGTGTTTCTGGTGTGCAATAAAATACCATCCACAGCTGTGTGCTCTAACTTCAAAATGGCACACAATCAAACATTTAAATAAATATATATATAAGTATATATATATATATATATATTTATATATATTTATCTCTTATTCTATAATAGCGCCACATATTCCGCAGCACTTTACAATTTGGCGGTGTGGGTACAGACAAAATAAATACATTGAACAATGAAAAGCTTCTTGCAGATGGACACAAGGTGAGGAGGGGGGGGGGGGGAAGGGGGGTGGGGGGGGGGGGGTGGGCCAATGCTCGCAAGAGGCTTACATATCTTTAGGGTGTACAGCGAGAGACGAAAGGTACATACGGTGCTAGATTTACAATGGTCCAGACCATGGACATATACTATCGGGCGTTGTTTATACGCTAGAATTGAGGAAATGACCTCGCCCCCCACCCAAACAGTACATCTATATACAGTTAAGTCGCGCTATATAGATATTATTATAAAAATTTCCCACAAGCAGGTACAGTTGAAACCAGACGTTCTATACACTATATAGAAAGAATTTCCAATCCAGAGTAGTGAGGTCATTTTCTGAGACTGTTTAGAGAATGTGGGGGTTTTAGCTCAAATGGTAGCAAACGCTCGCTTCACATCGCAAGAGGAAGCGGCGGGGATCGTTGCACCACATCTCAGGATTACGATTACCACAATTATTTATATTTTCCACAATTCGAATGAGAGAGAAATTTTTGTAAGCAAAATTGTATTACTTTCTGCAATGTCAAAAGTTTCCATACACTTGGATTGCTTATTCCTTTAAACAATTGGGGGGAACAGGCCCATAATGATGAGGTATGTCTTTGGAGCTTATGGTTTATTTACAAAAATCTGAGTCAAATTGAGGACACAGACTGTGGATGTTTTTTGCTTTTTTTTATTAAACACATTTTTTTTTATTTGAGGAAAAGCGGTTTATTTCGGTTGTAAAACAATATCAAACTTAATGTGGTCACAATACAAAAATAAAGTATTTACATTGCACAAAAATTCGAAACAGGTACCTAGTAATTAATTCTACTTCTTTAGCCAATACCATTCTTCCTCTTATTCCTTATTTAAAACCTTTCAGTCCTTCAGTGTCATCTGAGATACAGACCCATCGGGGTGCTAAGTAACTTGTGGAAGCATTAAAATTGTAATGTCTCCAAATAAAGACTCTTGAAAATGACCATTGATGTATGTTTCCATATTATTTCGAAAAAGAAATCCTACATTCAATAAGAAACATATAACCCAACCAAACAAAAATGCTGCTGGGATCCCCAATTATTCTAATAATCTAACTTTTACACTTGATTGATGTACAACCTCTCTTTTTTATCCCTAACTAAATGATAAAACCCCCGTGTGTATGGATAGGTCCCGACACAAAGCTTTGAACCTAAAGGGGATTTCCAGTAAACCAACCTGCCTTAATGTACCACCCAACTTCCCTGAAGATAGTATGTGGTAAAATCCAATCTCATCAGTGCCCTAATCTCTGCAATCCGAAATCACTTAGAACAATAAATGTTTCCATTTGTTGAAGAATCTGGCAGAAAAATTTATCTTTATTTTCTCCGCTTCTATTCTGTCAGACTACAACCGACTCTTTAAATATATCTATGACCTCCTGTAAGCTCCGGGACCTTGTTCCTCCAAACAATGCCTCAATATCCCCCTTCTTGGCTGCGAGTAAGTGAGATGAACCTTTAATGCTTACCGGAGATTGTGACTTGCCACCGTTCTCCCCCTTCACCTTGGTATGAAGTGAAACAATGACCACTCATGGAAGATATGGTACTTTTTGTTGCCCACACACGACTCTATGAAAGCCAGCGTATACTCCAATTATTTGTCAATTTCGGACAAGTGACAAAGGACGATGGGAGTAGGCTGCCCGGGGCAATTTACATTTTGGGCATTCCCGCAGGGTAGTGAGATGGCGCATTCACGTTAGGGAATGTCAAAAGCATATGTGGCCTTGAGGGACAATCTGAATAGCATTTTCTCTCCGAGTTCTCATTTGTTATAAATTTCTCACTTTATTTAAAACCGTTTTGATCTGTGACCTAGCCTCAGGACCTTCCCAATCTCACGGCTGAAGGGTCCAAGTCTCCAAAGCACTTAGTCATTGGACCAGCATGCAGAGATCTCTCTCTAAGCAGGCTAAATAGTTGAAGATAGCGAAAGGAATTTCCCTTGCTGCATATCCAAAGTGTCAAAAGCCCCTCGTTCGCTCGGCTACTGCTAGATTCCGGCACCATGGCTTCTACAAAGTGGAATGCATTGTAGAAATTGAAAAAGCTGGTTAGACTCAAATTGAACTTAAGTCTCAGCTCCTCCCAACTTTAAGAATCCTAATATTTAGGCATTGAGAAGGTACAGAAACATATCCAATGCATGAAATTCACTCCATTCGCTGAAAAACTTATTCTCACTTCCCTGGGGGGGAAAGACAGTAGGTCCCACTAGTAAGACTGGGGACATATTTAGATATATGCATGGGGACCATAACATTTCCTCACCGATTTCAGGCGGCCACCGTATCTCTCAGCGTCACACTCTATGCTTCAATGTGGAGCGGTAGAACTTTTATTGGGGAGTGTTCAACAAGGCTCTAAGAGAGTAGGGGCCCGCCAGTTCCTATTCCAGCAATAAATTTGAAAAGTGACTCGTTACCATGCAGCCAGTCTCTAGACGTATCGTAATGTAGGCCAGATTGATAAGCATCGTATATCCAGTAGCTGTAAATCCCCTTCCCTTTTTGGTAGCACTAGCTTCTTATATGGTATCCTATGTCTTTTTTTTCTCCAAAGAAATGTTGTAAAAGCCAACTGTAGTTTGCTGATATCTTTATGTCTCAAAAGGAGCGGTATATTCTGGAGTGGGTAACAGTAGGTAGAGAGAAGCTCATCTATTTTTAGTAAGTGAGATTCCAACAGTGATACAGTGCAAGTTCAACCCATTTGTCACAATTCCCTCACGATCGTCTACTAGTAGGGATATAATTTAGCTGGTATAATGAAGATGTCTTTCCCAATTTTTATACACCTAAGGTAATTGCGGTAAGACGCGGAAATAACACTTTCCCTCTTAGCTAGGGATCTCTGCCTTGCACAAGAATAGTAATTGACTTTTGGTTATATTAATTTTATAACCCATAAGGTCCCCTACTCTCGTTAGTTCTTCTAAAATGGGTTCTAGGTGCCGTGAGGGTGAGTGGACGAAGAGCAACAGATCGGCAAACCCACACAGCTTCACCTCTTCCTTCCCTACCATAATGCCCCTGTATATCTCCGAGAAAACCAGATGAGAGATTAGCGGCCCCAGTGCTATATTGAAGAGTAAAGGAGACAGAGGGCATCCCTGACTTGTCCCCTTTTGTAGTCTTATAGGTCCAGACACGAAGCCAGGGGTGTTAACTCTGGCCTGAGGGTTCGGGTATATAGCTGCCACAAAGTCTCTGAATTCTCCGCAGATGTTCATTTTATCCATCACCGCATATAGCCAGGACCAATTGACATTATCAAATGCCTTTTTGGCATCTAAGGCAAAGAGTGCTGGCCTATCCTCTCCCACTTTCCCACCTGATATGACATCTTGTACTGCCAGTACTGTTCTTATATTTATGACTCCCGATCTGCCTCTGACAAACCCATTCTGATGGGGACTTATGAGCTTTGGTAAAAGGTGAGCAAGTCGGTTGGCCATAAGCTTGGAAAAAACTTTAGCGTCTTGATTGATCTAAGAGATTGGCCTATATGAACTCGGGACAGTAGGATCCTTGCTCTGCTTATGAAGTACCTTAATGTAGGCAGTTTCTGCCGAGGGCAACATTTTCTTTGTAAATATAATTGTTTCAAAGACTCTTCTAAGGTCTTCAACTATTTCTGGGGCTAGTGTTTTATAGAATTCTGAGCTTAGGCCATCAGGCCCGGGGGCCTTATTGTTTGGCAGGGACTTGATTGTGGCCGCTATCTCTTCGTTCATAACCGGGGTGTTCAGAAAAGTTAATTCTTCCTCCAATAATGACGTGAGTGAAATTTTATCGAGAAAGGCGGAGAAATCTCTACCTGGAGTATTATCCCTATAAAAACTATCATAATTTTTTTTAAAAATGCCATTGATCGATTTGGGATCTGTATAGCTTGCCCCCTTCTGATCTTTCATTTCATGAGTGATGTAAGGTCTATTCCTTCCTTTAGCCATATTTGCCAGTAGTTTGCCTGACTTGTTAATATAGCAAAAATACTCAGCTCTCTGGCGATCAGAGTATATTTTTTCGATTTTCTCTTGCCAAGTTTCATATTCTACTTTAGCCTGCTTCCAGTTCTGCTTATCTTCCTCCGATAAGGTGACAATAAATCTAGTATAACTGTTTCTTAGCTTAGTAGTTGCCTCTAAGTATTTTTTTTGAGCCAGTTTTTTTAAATCCTGAAGTGTAGGGGACAATCTTGCCCCTTATCACCGCTTTTGCCGCATCCCAAAATAAAAATGGGTTATTTCTATGTTCCTGATTGTCCCGAGAGTACTCTAGCCACCACCCTCTGAGTTTATCTCTAAAGTCTTCCTCCTGTGTCAACAGGGATGGGAACGTCCAAAAAATATCAGTGCCCTTAAGGTGTGTATTTTGTATATTAAGTGAGACTGGAGCATGGTCCGAAATCACCATATCCAAGATCTTTACCTCTGTGACTTTTTTCAGAATATTGCTATTTGGCAGGAGATAGTCTAATCTGGACCATGAGTGTTGTGCATGAGAGTAAAAGGTGAACTCTCTGCCTTCTGGGTTTCTGTGCCTCCAAACATCACTCAAACCTGTAGGGTCTGCTAGCTGTGCCAGGAGCGACGGACCCCTCTGTTCTGGTCTAGCGACCCTACTGCCTCTCCTCCTGTCCTCCTTTGAGTCCATTACGCAGTAGAAATCCCCTGCTACCAAGACCTGTGACTCCTGATCTTGTAAAATACAAGATGCTAGGTCATCAAAAAATTCTTTATCAGGATTATTAGGAGCATAAATGTTGTAAACACTCATCCGCCCCGCCAGAGTGTCCACCACCGCATGGAAGAATTTGCTCTCAAATTTATAGTCTGGATGGTACACACCAAGCCAATTGAGCTTGGGTTTCTGGATCATTCCGCACCTCAACTTGCCTTTGTTCCCTATTGCCGGTGAGCGCACTACCTCTCCCACCCAAAGCTTGTTCATTCTCTGAATATCCTCCATTTTCAAATGGGTTTCCAGTAACATAATTATATCCCCCCTGAGTTTCTTTAAGTGGCGGAGCACCATCCTCCTTTTCTGGGGGGGAGTTAAGCCCTTTAACGTTCCACGTTATAATCTTCATCATATCTACAATATGTCTCGACATGGTATCTCTGGGAAGTATGCTTCTGACTGGTGGCCTGGGCTATTTCGCCCCCCTCTATCAATTGGAACTCCCCACTCGAGGTCTCATCACTATCGTGCCAGCGGATAAAAGAATAATCTTACAACTAGTATATCCAACTATAACCATAACGATCCAAACCCAAAAAATCTTCTTGCTGACTTCACTTTTTTCGCACATGCAGTTCACCTCCCGAACCTCCAGGCCTATTGGGGACCTCATAATGTCCTTACAACCACCCTCCTCCCCGACACTCATTTGAACCAAACTGTGTTGTAGCACCCTTATCTACCTCCCCTACCAGCTTCTTGTCAACCATCGCATAAATGAATAACTGTCATGTTTAAAATGTCAAAATACTTTCAAAGATATATCGATAGATATCAAATATCAAACATCAAAAATTTTATACAACGCCATATATCAAGAAGAAAAAGAAGTCACTCATCGTTTTCTTGCCGAGCGCGGGGAAAGCGCTTGGCCTCCCATAGTTTCCTATCTCACCGGTGAGTGGCTTGGCGATGAGTCCCAAGGGGAATCTGGGTCTCGACATCTCCTAGCGGGGCTTAGTGGTCTCTCCAGGGCCTCGTTTTCCTGCAGCTTCTTGTTCTGCTCACTCTGCAGCAAGAAGGCATTGGCAGCTTCGGTGTGATAAGATTCAGATCTGCCATTAGGCAGAAAAATGCGTAGTGTCGCCGGAAATTGCAGCGAAAATCGAATTTGTCTCTGCACCAAGTCACTGCACAATGGGGAAAATGCACATCTCTTTTTTGTCACTTCTGCAGAATAATCAGCAAACATAAGGATATGATGTCCCTTTATAGAAACTTTTCCTCTTTTCTTTCTAAATGCTTGCATTATAAGCGCCTTCTCTGCGAAATCCAGGTAGCGCACAATGATTGGTCTTGCTCTCTCATTCCTTGGCCTGCCATTCTCTCTCATAGGGCCCAGGCGGTGCGCGCGCTCCACTTTGCAGTCGGTTGGCAGCCCCAAAGCCCTTGGGATATCAACCGAGCAGATTTTAGGTAGTTGAGACTGTGAAATTGACTCTGGCAGTCCTATTAAACGGACATTATTACGGCGGGAACGATTTTCTAAATCGTCTACTTTTTCCTGCAGGGATTTGGTAAGTCTCAGAGTTTTTTGGAGAGTGCTCCTCACCCCCAGCAAGTCATCCTGCACGCTGCTGGTTCTCTGCTCTAGCTCTGTGATTTGCTCAGTGTGAGAGTTTATATCAGCCTAGATCTGTCTCATAGTCTCTGTTACCAGAGCAGCCAGCGATGATTTAATGTCAGGTGCAATTAGCATTGCTACCTTCCGTGCCAGTTGTTTACAATTTACAGCCAGATCAGATGCCCATGCCTCCTGGTCACTGCTATCGCTGTCCCCTGAGGATACTTTCGTTTGCGCTGCTGACTTCGTGCTCCTTGTGGCTCGGGGGGGATCGGGCGCCATCTTGTAAATGCCCGCAGCTGGACTCCTCTCTGCTGAGCCGCATTGGAGGTGCCTCAAGTCTTTAAAACTGTGGCCAGCGACGTTCCGCCTCGCTGTTCCCTATGAGCGCTGCCTTTCAGTGCTGCTGTGGCAGCGGTACAGCCGGGGTGAGCCTCGGTGTTGAAGGTCGGCGCCAGAGTTCCTTCTCCCTGCTGCCTTACATGCGCGGGCTGGAACCAGAAGTCCGTGGATGTATTTTAATTGCACACCATAAACACACTGCTTCATATGTAACATCACGGGAAAGTCTAAAGTGACCATTCAGGTTATCAGGAAGATATATATATATATATATATATATATATATATAATATATATATATAGTTGGCCGGATATATGCAGCAAAGGAAATAATTATTTGATCCCTTGCTGATTGTGTAAGTTTTCCACTGACAAAGAAATTAACAGTCTATAATTTTAAAGGTAGGTTAATTTAATTAATTAACATTGAGAGATAGAGTATCCAAAATAAAATCAAGAAAATCACATTGTATAAATTATATAAATTAATTTGCATTTTGCTGAGAGATAAGTATTTGACCCCCTACCAACCATTAAGAGTTCCTACAGATCAGTTAGATTCCAAATCAACTCGTTACCTGCATTAAAGACAGCTTCTTACAAAGTCACCTTTATAAAAGACTCCTGTCCATAGACTCAATTAATCAGTCAGACTGTAACCTCTACAACATGGGCAAGACCAAAGAGCTTTCTAAGGATGTCAGGGACAAGATCATAGACCTGCACAAAGCTGGAATGGGCTACAAAACCATAAGTGAGACGCTGCGTGAGAAGGAGACAACTGTTGATGCAATAGTAAGAAAATGGAAGAAATAAAAAATTACTATCAAATGACACTGATCTGGGGCACCATGCAAAATCTCACCTCGCGGGGTATCCTTGATCATGAGGAAGGTGAGAGATCAGCCTAAAACTACACGGGGGGAACTTGTTAATGATCTCAAGGCAGCTGGGACCACAGTCACCAAGAAAACCATTGGTAACACATTACACCGTAATGGTTTAAAATCCTGCAGTGCCCACAAGGTCCCCCTGCTCAAGAAGGCGCATGTGCGGGCAAATGAACACCTGGATGATTCTGTGAGTGATTGGGAGAAGGTGCTGTGATCAGATGAGACAAAAATTGAACTCTGGCATTAACTCAACTTGCCATGTTTGGAGGAAGGGAAATGCTGCCTATGACCCAAAGAACACCATCCCCACTGTCAAGCATGGAGATGGAAACATTATGTTTTGGGGGTATTTCTCTGCTAAGGGCACAGGACAACTTCACCGCATTAATGTGAGAATGGATGGAGCCATGTACCATAAAGTCCTGAGTGACAACCTCCTTCCCCCCAC
Source organism: Phyllomedusa bahiana (assembly GCA_025379985.1). NCBI lineage: Eukaryota > Metazoa > Chordata > Amphibia > Anura > Hylidae > Phyllomedusa > Phyllomedusa bahiana. The sequence continues at coordinate 18,927 of JAODAL010042148.1, read as the reverse complement.
CAGGGCATTAAAAATGGGTGGTGGCTGGGTCTTCCAGCAAGACAATGACCCAAAACTTACAGCCATGGCAACAAAGGAGCAGCTCAAAAAGAAGCACATTAAGGTCATGGAGTGGCCTAGCCAGTCTCCAGACCTTAATCCCATAGACAACTTATGGAGGGAGTTGAAGCTCCGAGTTGCCAAGTGACAGTCTCAAAATCTAAATGATTTAAAGATGATCTACAAAGAAAAGTGGACCAAAATTCCTCCAGACATGTGCGCATACCTCATCATCAACTACAAAAAACGTCTGACTGCTGTGCTGCCAACAAGGGTTTTACCACCAAGTATTAAGTCTTGTTTGCCAGAGGGATCAAATACTTATTTCTCTCAGTAAAATGCAAATACATTTATATAATTTATACAATGTGATTTCATAGGATTTTCTTTTTTTTTTAAAACTTGTTTTTATTGCAAACACTTTTGACATACATCAAAACTTGTGGCAACATGAGCCAAGAGTAATGCATAAATGAAACAAAAATATACATGACTACAATAACATAGGAGGCTCAACCGGTATCTCAGACTGTCCTGATCGGATTAATTCCGGGTATACTGCGTTGCTTCGATTGTCCCAAGGGTAAATGCCCATGGTGATTTAGTCGTGCACACCTGGACTCGTATGGCTTTCTCTCCCACATAACATAGTGTGTTAGCTTTTTTTCAAATTTTAACTTGAAATGAACATAGAACAGGGAATGAAGGGGGGAGGGGAGACAAACATAGGGAAACCTACCTGCGACCCGCACATCCCACGCACCCGATCAGAAGTTCAGAGTTGCATTGCACAAGTCCATTTTTAGACTGTGAGTACTATATTAATGATGCAGGGTGTATCGGCTGATTGGCCAGGTACCATGTGGTAAATTCAAAACGTTCTTTTATTTTTATTCTGATGTGTGTGGGTAAGAGAGCAATAAACGGTGACCATGTACGAAAAAAAATTTGTGCTCGTCCTTCCTTTTGTTGTGCTGTGTCAATCCAGTCCATTCTGAATATGTGTGACAACTTATCTAAAAATAGCTTGAGAGTGGGTGGGCTCGTTTGAATCCAGCACTGCAAGACAGACTTTCTGACCGCTGCTGCCACATAATACAAAATTCGTTTTTGAGGGTTTGGGAGCGAGGCGTATTCCTTGGGAAAGATCCCAAACAATGCCCATGTGTTTGAATTGGGGCAATTTGGAAGAAAATTCCTGGTGGTGAAAGAATGGATTGTGAACCAGAAGGTCTGTATCACTGGGCAAGACCAAAGGCAGTGTAGTAAATCCGCATGGGGTGATTGGCATTTTGGGCATGTGTGAGTGTCTGAGTGGCCCATTAAAAAGCCTCTGTGAGGTGAGATATACGACCTGTGGGTGATTCGAAAGGCCATTTCCCAGTATGACAGAGCCGATAGATATTTGGCCGCTTGTACAAGAGAAGTCAAGAGAAGGTCAAAGGACAGGGAGGGAATCTTTCTCGTCCAGTAGGAGAGACCACCATGGATTTTGGAGTAATCTAGTGGTTTATACAATAAGGTGTAGAATCTAGTGAGTAGGCGTTTTGTACGTTGAGATGTTGCCGTGATTTTAAAGAATGGATCATTCCAATCCGGGCCCGTCAGATCTTTTATGACTGCCAGCATATAGCTGCATGCCTGCATATAATTGAAGGGGTGCGGACCTAGCTCCAGAAATTTAAGTCTGGCCTCGTTGAACATGTAAGTGCGTTTTCTATTCAAGTCTATCAGATCTGCTACTCTATGGATCCCGTGAGTCTGCCATGTTTTAAACCTGGCAGGAGGTTTACCCATGTGAAAATTTGGATTGTTTACGAAAGATAACAAAAGAGAATAGTTTGGGTTTAATCCTAAAATCTGCCTCGCTTTTGTCCATGCGCACCATGCTGTCATTAGTAAGGGGTTTTGCATTATCTCTCAAGGAAGATTTTGATAAGGGAGGTGTAAGAAGCTTATCAGTGAAATATTAGTGGAAAATTGCTGATCCAGACTAAAATCTGTGAAAGTTTTGGAGTTAACTATCCAGTCTCCTACTATTCTGAGTTGTGATGCAATATTGTAGAGCTGAATCTGTGGGAAATTTATTCCCCCATTGGAGCGGCGCTGGTTCAAGACAATCATACTCGTGCGAGGTCTACGGTTGTTCCAGATAAAGGTCCGAAACAAACCCGTGATTACTCTGACTTCCTTTGGCTTGAGATAAAGTGATAGTGATTGCAATAGGTACAGCAGTTTTGGGAATGCGATCATCTTGACCAAATTTGCCCTCCCCAATGGGGATAAAGTCAACTTGTTCCAAATTGTGAAGAGTCTCTCCAGTTCTTTTAAGAGGGGAAATAAACTTTTTATTTATAAATCGGTTGCTTTCTTAGGTATGAGGCCCCCAAGGGTTATTTTATATGTGGCTTTGCCCCCTTTAATGGAAAAGTACCGACCAGCGAGGTTTGGGAAAGGCCCCTTTTCAAAAGCGGGGCCCTCCGATTTGTCCCGTTGACCCGAAGCCCGACGGGGAGCCAAAAACCCGCAATCCTCTGGGTTCCTTGGCGGGTATTCCATTTTGGTAATATAAAGCGGAAGTAAACTGCAAAAGCCGAGAGTTTTAATTTGTTTAGACCCCAATTTTAAAATCCCTCAAAAGGGGGTTGTTCTTTTCTAGATGTCTTTTTAAAACCCGGACGATGGAAGTTTTAAAGGGAAAGGGGGATAATGGGCAAACCCGCCTTTTACCTCTATTGTTTGGGGATCGTAGGGGGGGGGGAATTATGGAAAATTCAAAAATCGTTTTCAGTCCCTGACGGCCCACGGCCCGAAAGGAAAAAAAACTATCCCCAAAAGCCCTATACCTTAACATGAAAAGGGGAATTTCCCCCATGAAAATGATCAAATGTTTTTTCCCCATCAAGCTGAGAAGCATTATTTTTGGGGCGGGGTTAAATTCTCTTTCGGGGAAATCAAAAGGGGCTCCCCCACCCGGCCTTTTATACCCCCAAAGGGTTGAATGTAAAATTAAAAATTTAAAAAACCCCTCGGGACCCGGAAAAAAAAGGCCCCCACACCCTCCTGCAAATAAATCTGCCAAATCTTGGTGAGGATTTTTAGTCCTGGTTCTTAATGAAAATTGGTCTGAAATTTTGGGAAATCCTCTGGGTTTTTCCCTTTTCGGGCCCTTCGGGGATCAAATGGTCTCAAACAACAAAAAATTCGGGGACAAGTATGTCCTCGGAAATCCCATTCAGAAAGTTGGAAAGGTAGGGGACCAAGGGGAAATCAAATTTTAATTTATTATTTGCGAAAAGACCATCGGGGCCTGGGGGTTTTTGTTGTTGGGTAAATTTTTTTAAAAGGGCCTTTGGGTTTTTTCCTTTTTCCGTTTTTTCCTTCCCCCAAAAACCCCCAAGAAGTAGTGGGAGTTTTTGGGTGGGGGTCAATTTTTGGGAAGGAAATTCCCATGGGGGGGCAAGCCCAAAAGGGGGGAAGGGGCCTTTGTCAGAAAAAGTATCGGGGGGAAAAACTTTTGTATGTAAATTGGGGGTCCCGTGCCCGGGGGAGTGTAACTGGGTCCGGGGCAATGCAAGATATGGCTTTTGGGCAAATGGCTTTTTTTTCATTCTGCCATGGAGGGCTAAATTTTTTTGCCCCACCTAAAAAATGTATTTTCTAATCGCCTTTTTGGGCCCCTTTTTTGCGGGCCCCTTTTAAATAAGCCCCTTTAGTTGCTTAGCCTCCAAAAATTTATCTCTACGTAGTTGATGTTTTAGGGATATGATAAAATCCCCGGGTTGGGGCCTTTTGGTCAAATCCGATTTTAGTTGAGTATTTTTTTTTACGGGTTTTCTTTTGCTCTCTTTTTTAAATGGGAAGATAGGGACCCCGGGAGTCCCAACCAAAAAAGGAAAAGCCAGAAAAGGGCCTCCAAAAGACATTTTTCTAGGTATCACCCTACATAATGTGCCCTGTGTCTTTAGATACGTTTTAAATCCTCCGATTTTCCATGATAGCGGAAAACGCCTTTTTTTTGGTTTTGGGGCTTTTTTTTTTCCTTTTGGGCATACTATGGAGAGATTTATCGGGGCGTGATCTGAGATCATGATATTAGCTATGTCTGTCTCCAAGACCCTGGGAAAAGACTGGATGAGATGAGAAAGAAGTCAATGCGGGAGTGGCTCCCGTGGACGTTGGAATATAATGTGAAATCTTTAGCTGAACCGTTTAAGAGCCACCAGGGGTCGCATAAGTCAAAGTGGTCTATGAGTGTCAAGAGGCTATTAATAGAGCGGTTGTCGTGTGAGGAGATTGGTGAACGATCCAATTCCGGGTTGAGAATATGATTAAAATCTCCACCCAGAATGAGGTTGTGCAGATTCTTGCCCAATAAAAAGTTATATAGTTCCGCATAAAAATGTGCATTCGGTTGGTTGGGTGCATAGATATTAAGGAGTATGTATTGGATTTGATTGATGGTGACCTCTAGCAAGAGAAATCTACCCCCTGGATCAGCATGTGTGGCATGGATTATTGGGGAGACAGAGGAGTGGAATAGTATCGCTACTCCCTAAGCTTTGGAAGTGAACGATGCCATGTATTGCTCTCCTATCCATGGGGCCCTCAGAAAGTTATCCTCTCCTGTTTTCCAATGAGTCTCTTGTAAAAAGATGATTTGAGGACGGAATTTCTTAAGGTGAGATATCACTTTTTTACGCTTTACCGGTGTATTTAGTCCCGCTACATTCCAACTGTTTATTTTGATGTGTTGAGGGTGTGAGGAGGTGATGTGTGCCTGTTTTGTCATGGTACTTATCCTATATTGGTTGGAATTATCGAAAGCATGGCTGGTCTGATCCGTATAACGAAGGATCCACTGTCCCAGCGAGCAGGGAGAGCCTCCGGGTGTTTAGCTTCTGGTGTGCCAGATGCCCGAGCCACAGGCAGGAGGGAAGAACACTGGGAAAAGAAAACAGGGGTTAACAGTATCCACAATATAGTTATGGCATTTCTGAGTAAGGCAACAGTGTACGTTTCAACAACAAAAGATTTTTGGTGTAATAGCATGCTATGAGTGTAGCATTCTACTGGCACATAGAGGTTTGTGAAAGGCTAGCCCTGGTGAAGATGTACTAGTCCGGTGCATCCGGGAAGAGGCGACGGCGTGCCTCCTCTGGATCCTCATAGAAGGTGGGTCTTCCATTCGTTGTCACTTTCATACGTGCGGGATATAACAGCTGAAATCTCATTTTCCTTTCGAAGAGGAGACGGCATATCGGCATGAATGCTTTTCGCTTCGCCGTTACTGATGATGAGAAATCTTGAAATATCAGGATAGGCGTGTTGTTGACTTAGAGAGATCTTGTCGCTCTATAGGCTAGTATCACCTTCTCCCTGATCGTCCAGTTCGCATACTGGTCAATTACTTGTCTTGGCTTGGTGTCTCTCTCCCCCCTGGGTGGCCCGATTCGATGTGCTCGTTCAAAAAGCAAGGGGTCCGACGGAAGGTCCAGTTGAAGAGCCTTGGCCAGGTCATCCACCAAATATTGCTGAAGTTTATCTTTGGTGATGTGTTCCGGTATTTCTACAAAACGGAGGTTGTTCCTCCTTTCCCTATTTTCTAGGTCTTCTAATTTATCGCGTTTGTACAGATGTTTCACAGGATGATACTCTGGCCTCCAGTTTGCAGATCTTCTGTGCGTTCTCTGTGATCTGGCTTAGGGCTGTATTGATGGAAGATTGAATCATGTCCATTCTTTTATCAAAGTACGGAGTGAGAATTCTTGATACTTCCTGGGCAACTGATGCAGCATAATCTACATCCAGACTTCGGTGCGCCATTGGCCTCGATGCCGGTGAGAGGTTCGGTGGAGTAATGTCCCCGTCTGTAAGCAACTCCTGTGTGATCATGGCTGGTGACGTGGGTGGAGTTGTGGTTTTCTGTTCTTTTTATTTAGGTGGCTTGATTTTGGGCGTATTATACCTGGAGGATGATGTGTTAGAGGTGTTTTTAACTTGTCTTTGTGATTGGGATTGCGATCGGAGGTATTTGTCCATTATGTAAAAGTAGCGTATGAGTTAGGGGGTGAGAAAGACAGCTTGGTTCCGTGCCAGAAAATGCGACAGTGTTAATGTTTCATGAAGGTCATTTCAGTGGCATATTGTTATGCAGAGAAAGAGGAGCAGATGGTTTGACAGTTTAATCAGTGGCCAGTAGGTGGTGCTGTTATTCCACGGCTGATCCAAAGGATGTATTGTGATGGGGTGACTAAGTCTCTGGGTTATGGTTTGAGTCTCAGACGGTTAGTCTGTTGAGTGGTCTATAACATATAGCACAATATGGAGGGTCTTTCCTTAAATGTCTGTGGTCAGTAATCTTAAAATCACGGCGTGTTTCCTTTTGGTGGTAGGGAGCCGTTTATGCAGGTTTCTCGTCGCGAACAGTTGTTATCAAGTTTGGGCTGGTTATTACCATGGGGTATATACGTCCAGAGCGGAGGTCTTTTGGCCCCTAGTTTTGTGGGGTATCTCTATCTCCTTGAGGAGAGCGTCTGGACACGTCAGGTAGAGAAATGGCCAGCAGGTGGCAGCGTTCTACTGTGTTGGAGGCAGTTCGTGCTGTTCACTATGTTGAGCAGGTGAGATTTATGTTGTACACAAGGCAGGGGGATCGTTCTGGCTGTGAACCCCCCTTTTATCCTGCTCTGATGCCTGCGTTGGGAGAGAGCGTCTCAGCTCTATAGCTTATGTGGGGCTGGACAGCAGCCTACGGGTATGTTGTGGTGGGAGGGGATCTTTGCTGGGAGGAGCGTCTTATGGGCCCCCCAAATACCAGCGCGCTTTGTTGTAAGAGGCAAAATGGCCGACTTTCCCGCCTCTATAGCTGCTGTTGTTGCGGCTGTTGCTCAAGATGGCGGTTGTTCCCGCCAAGTAGAAAAGTTCAGCGAAGGGGGGGATTTTTGGGAGTTTTCTGGCCGCGTCTTAAGAGTCCGTAATGCCCCCCTCCCCTTGTACAATCTCACCTGCAATTATTCAGTGCAGGGTCGTCTCGGTTCGCGCGGTCTTTCGTCCGGTGACCCGCTTGTCGTGCGGCCCGTTCTCTAGCTTGTCTCTTGGTCCCCTCCGCAGTCTGTATCAGGGCCGTTGTGCTGTGCACCCTTCCAGCTGCTTCCTCCGCTCTCTCCACCACAAGCTGCAGACCGCGCTGATTGTCAGGTGCGGAGCGCTGTCTTGGCTCTCCGTGGTCCTCTCGCGGGTGCTCGCCTTCTCCCAGTTTCCGCGGCTCTGTCACCGGTCTCTCTGGCCCCTTCGATCAGTGTCTCAACTCGTGGTCAGCTGGTCGCGTATCTCGCTCTTGTACTCAGTGAGGGGAGGCGGCGGTGCTTTTCCCTGGCGCCGACCAGTGTTCCCGCGCCGTCACTCTCGGCTTTGCGTTCCGTCCTAGCGCGCTTTTCCTGGCGCCCGGCCGCGCCGCACCATTCTCGCGTAGTCCGCACCCCAGTTTGTAAAGGCAGTGTTCAGCCTCTTGTCTACCGGGGATGATGAGGTGGAACTCCTCTGGTGCTCCGCGGTGAGTACTTTTATAATGTTGGTTTGTCGATGTACCAGGGTCAGCGATACTCTGGATGGTGCTCCCATAGGATTTTCTATCTTTTCTATACTGGATCTATTTTGAATATTCTATCTCTCAATATTAAAATGAACCTACCCTTAAAATTATAGACTGTTCATGTCTTTGTCAGTGGGAAACTTACACAATCAGCGAGGGGTCAAATAATCATTTCCTTCACTGTATATACATATACCTACCTGTGAGTGTGTATATATAAAACTACCTGTGTGCATATATATATACCTGAGTCTCTCTCTCTCTTTCTCCCTCTCTCTTGTGAGTGTGTGTGTGTGTGTGTATATATATATATATATATATATATATATATATATACACCTACCTGTGAGTGTGTGTATATTCCACAGAGATAGAAGCAGCACTTCCTCAATATAAGCGGGGCCAGCAAAAAAAGCGCCAGTTAAAAAGCACAAAAAACATGCAAAATGGTGGAAAACTTTATAGCACAACTTCAGGTTATGATTTTAAACAAAAAAGTGTTTATTCCCACACATCACAAGGAGCGAAGATTCGTCTCCCTCACAGAGCAAAACAGTGGAAATCACATGATATTTAAAAGAATATCAATTAAACTCCCAATTGTGTATAATTAGTGACTAAAATACAATCACATAAAGTGCATCCTACAAAGTGTAAAGAAACCTGCTGTGTAATAATACAGTATAAGAGGCAATATTATAATAATAACATGACTAGTGTTGAGCGATTACGTTGGCTATCGAGATCGATCGATAGTCGATAGTCGGCCGCTATCGATAAGGTTTTTTCGATAGTGAGCATCGATTATGAGCGATTACCATTAAAGTCTATGGGAGAGCAACAACACCTTCATTATTACACCCAAACAGGGCTGGAGAAGCTGAAATTAACATCCACAACAGTCAAATGGATACATGCTACATCTTAGGCAACACACTTAGGTTATAAAGTCACAGAAAAAAAGTCACAGACCATTACTATCCCTGTCTGTACCACAGCCTACCCTTAAACCTGCATCACCCACAAATTAAAAAGCGCCAGAATTCAGTATGATTTGAACCATCATCTTACTTGAACTGGACATTGAATATCCCTGTCCTGGAACGCAGCATGAGCCCCAAACCTGCATGACCCCCACATTTAAAAAGTGCCGCAAAAAGGAGTCTTTCAACCACCATTTTAGTTGAACTGGACACTAACTATATCTGTCCTGTACCGCAGAATGACCATTAAACCTGTCTGACCCACAGTTTAAAAAGTGCCGGAAAAAGGAGTCTTTCAACCACCATTTAGTTTCACTGGACATTGACTATACCTGTCCTGGGCCACAGCATGAGCCCCAAACCTGCATGACCCCCACATTTAAAAAGTGCTGGAAAAAGGAGTCTTTCAACCACCATTTTAGTTTCACTGGACATTGACTATACCTGTCCTGGGCCACAGCATGAGCCCCAAACCTGCATGACCCCCACATTTAAAAAGTGCCGGAGAAAGGAGACTTTCAACCACCATTTTAGTTTCACTTGTCATTGACTATACCTTCCGGGCCCACAGCATGAGCCCCAAACCTGCATGACCCCCACATTTAAAAAGTGCCGGAAAAAGGAGTTTTTCAACCACCATTTTTTTTTCACTGACATTAAACTATACCTGTCCTGGAACGCAGCATGACCCCCAAAAACCTGCATGACCCCCAATTTAAAAAAGGCCGCAAAAAGGAGTCTTTCAACCACCATTTTAGTTGAACTGGACACTAACTATATCTGTCCTGTACCGCAAAATGACCATTAAACCTGTCTGACCCACAGTTTAAAAAGTGCCGGAAAAGGATCTTTCAACCACCATTTTATTTTCACTGGACATTGACTATACCTGTCCTGGGCCACAGCATGAGCCCCAAACCTGCATGACCCCCACTTTTTAAAAAGTGCGGGAAAAAAAGGAGTCTTTCAACCACCTTTTTAGTTCACTGGACATTGACTATCCCCTGTCCGGGCCACAGCATGACCCAGGCCGGAGTTACAGTGGGTGCGGTGAAAGCCCAGGCTGGCTCCGTCATCTATTAACACGCAGGTTAAAATGCCCTGATGACGCAGCAACGAAAACTGTCGTCCTGAACAGAGTGCGGAAGCGGAAGTGTGAGAACTCCACCTTCCTCTGTACACAGTCAATACCTGGGTAGCGCTTGCCCCTCCGTATAGGTGGACCAATTGAGCTTCACTTGGAAATACTGGTGGTTTAACGCTCCTGTTACAAACCCCGGTGCCCTTTTATCTTGGCATTCTTTTTCTCATTTTACTCAACGTGCTGGAGGAAATGGGTCTCTGTAAATTTTTCTCTGTCGTGCTCCATACTCCATGTTCTCTGAATAACCTACATCTGGTCAAGTTTTCCTGTACCTCCCTTGTACAATTCAGAGGGGAATTTTTTTAACAGCTATTTTGTAAATGCAATTTTTTTAAGTATTTTAAATTCTAAAAAACACTTTTTTAAAATAGGAGGGAAATCCCACCATGTTTTTTGTTTTTTCTTTTTTCATTGTTTTAAAGGGGTTGCCCTCAAACGGGGATTGATAGCTATGTTAAAGATCTTAAAAAAAGGGGGGGCCCGTGGCCTGAGAAAGGGATGGGGAACAGACGCACCTTGTGAATCCCCTGGCTTAGCACCGTTTACCCCCCAACTAACCCCTTTTAAATTCGAGTAGAGCCCCGGGTTTAAAAACCCCATTCTGGACATTCCTAAAAGAAAAAGACTAAAAAACGATACCAGAACATCCTGTTAAGGGGCCCGGGTAGCCAGATTTCGGGCAAAAATCCTCGGGCCCCCTCAAGTAGAAAGGGGCAGCCCGGCCGGCCTTCTTACCCTTGCATGCTGGAACCCCGGGCCAAATTACACAGAAAGACCTGAAGCTGCCCTTTCCCCCCCTCGGGGGGATACAAAAGGGGTTTCTCCCTGCTGACACCCTCGGGACCCTTTTAAAACCTTTTCTGCGGGAACTAATTGGTGAGAAAACATTTCCCTTTAAAAACATCTGTGTGCCTATCGTTTACAAAAAGAACCTTTGCTCTCCCCCTTAAATTTTGGTGAAGTTTCAGTGATTTTCCTTTGCAGTTTCCGGCGTGACTGGCTAAGCTCCTTTTAAATAGCGGGAAATAAAACCCGCCCACTCCTGCCCCACAGGGTTTTTTCCAGTTTCCTATACAGTGCTTTCACACCTTCCCAGACTCCAGCAAAGGAAAAATTTTAGCAAATTAAGCCCCAAAAAAAAGGCCCTGTGCTAACTCCAACCCCTTTGGAATGCCTTAGAGAGCTCTCCTCCTTTTTCCAAATTTCTAAGTTAATTAACTTAAAGCTGATTAACCACTGATTTGCAGCTGAGAGCCCCTTTTTGCGGGCCTTAATAAAAAGGGAAACTATTTTTTTAAAACTGATAATCCATTTGGTTTCTGTTAAAAAGGCCCTCTTTTTTTAACCCTAACAGACCAGGTTTAGTAAGCTAGTGGGGGAAAGGCTGCAACTTTAAAGTCTCTGGACACTGTTAAAAACAACTGTTATTTTAATACTGACTTGGCACTTTTAAAAAGAAAATCACTATTTGACCTCCTGACCTGCAGTCTCTAGACTATCGCCACAGCTACTCCCTTTTTTAACCCCCCACAAAACAACTCGACAGTGTAAAAAATTTTTAACCTTTTTTTTTAAAATGCACTCTCCCCATCTAAAGGCCCTGAGCGCAGGGGCAATATATACCCTGACAGCATCACCATTCTGTTACAAGACATAAGTTTTTAGAGTTTGTTTGAACTTCTCCAAATTTCTATACTCCCAAACACACAGTCACAGTTTGTAAACGGGTCGTCTACATTAGGGGTTAGACAAAATTCCCTTCTACGGCCCTCTCCCCACAAATTTGGGAATCCTTTTTAAAAAAATAAAAAGGGACCCAAAGAAAAAAAAAAAAAAAAAAAAATCCATCCAAGCTTACAATTTATTATATCTCCCTACCTTGGGAAAATTTATGGGGGCATTTCCCAAAAAAAATCCTAAAGCCCATCCCACAAAACTTCCAAAAATTTCTTTTTCTTCTATGCCACAAAATCAACAAAAATAAAAAAAAGGACTGCAATTCCCTTCCCCCCCCCTTTTTGGTCCCCTTCCCCCCACGAGTGGAATCTGAAAGTTTTTTGAACACTCAGAAACCAAAACCCCAAACCCTCTAACAACAAATACCTTGCAGCGATTTTTTTTTCACTTTTTTCGCCCCAAAGCCTCCAAACGCCCTTTAAGGAGATATTTCGGAACTCAAACAAGATTTTCAATCTCGGGTTTTCCAAACGATCATATCGAAAAAAAAGATGTCAGAGTTTTCCGAGCCCCCAAATTCCCTTATCGACCAAATAACGCCCAAAGGAGGGGGTCCACGCCTAGCAAAAAAGGCCCCGGGGACCAGAAGATCGATCCAGACTTAACAATGCCAAAAATTAGAGGTACCCCGGGAGTCCGTACTGCCAGATCAGCTTAGGGATATTTAAGGGTTTCTAATGGCCCTAACCCCTTCCTAAAGTGGCCCCCAAAGGATTTAATAAAAAGGGACGGGATCCACCGAATCCCTAAACCACGCACCTTCCCCAACAAGTCCCAAGAGACACCATCGCCCGCATTCATTTCAATCATTTTAAAAGGAAAATTCCTCAGGGAAATTTACACAAAATAATTCCCTCCCAAAGGGTTTTCCAATCTATATCGTTTTTCCCCCCTGACTCTCGGGGGCCCAAACCATGCTTCGAAAGACGAGGATTTCAGCAATACAAAAAAAATTCCCCGGGGAAAAAGGCATCCCGTACAAGGGGGTTTCCCCCCGTGAAACCCTTATTACAAAGAGGGTTACGCAGATCACCTGCACTACCCCGGGATGAACCCGAACTCCATCCTAAGACACTGGAACCTTCTCCCTTCCCCCGACTAAAGCCCAAAACAAAAAAACAACCACGCCCCAGAGATGGTTCCTCCCCTTTGGTCCGTAAAACCATCTCCCTTCGTTCCAAAGTGGCGCCTTAAATAAATTTTTGCTAAGACCCTCCCCTTATGTTCTTTTACTTCCCTACGCTCCCCCTCCTCTCCCCCTCTCAAATTTTACAATGCTTAAAGGAAAGCCCCCCTCCTCTGGAGACAACTTTTTTATGCAAATGCCCCCTTTCCCCCCCCTCAAATTTAGGCAGGACTCCCCCTGGAAATTTCCCTTCTCCTAAGGGAAAATTTTGATCAAAATTTGCTGTTATTATTTTTTTTGTTTATTTTTTATCTGAAAAGGGGGTTTTTTTCACTTGCTTCAAATTTTGTAAAAAGACACCCCCCAAACCCCCAAACCCTATTTAAAAGATTACTTATCTGTTTTTTTTCCAAACCTCTAAAAATATTTCCCACTCCGAAAAATTTAAATTTGGATTAAGTACAAAATCAACAATGTTAAGGGTTTAAAATTTCCCCCTTCAAAACGCCCCTTAAATGTGGAGGGGAAAGTCTTTTAGGTCGGGTTTGTGTTTTAAATTTTTGCTACGGGAAAGCCCTCACCTGTTTCCCTCTGTTTCCCCATCGCCCTACATAACAAACACTTCCCACATAAATTCGGCCCGAACTCTCAAATAAAAAGGCAGGAGTCGCTATTTTTAACCCGAAATACGGGGGTTTTTTTCAACTACACCGAGCTAAACAGATCCCGCTGGTAATATATAATATTGATTTGTGAAATCAATCAAAGGGCCAAATTTTACTCTTACAGCTCTGAAACCCCCCAAAATAAAAAGTTTTTAAAACCTTCATTGGGGCGACCATACGGGAACCCAAAAAGAGTTAGGAGGGGGCCTCATCATATCGGGGGGAACTTAAAAAGGTGTAGACTGTACTGCTAACACCCAAATCCACTATGCATCTCCCAAATGCCCTAAAATCCCTTTTGTTTAAAAGGAAAGGGACTCCAGGGAAAAATTTTGGCGATACTCCATCCCAAAGGGAAAGGGATTTTCCCTTTCCCTTTTCCCCCCCCCCAACCCCCCCCCAATCCCCCTAAAGAATCGATTTTTTTTGGGAATAGAAAACCCCAATACTCCCACAAGTAGCGCAGCTTCCTTGGCCCACTTTAACTTGGTCCGCCCAGGGCCCCAAATTTACCTTATCCCTTAAACCCCCCCTTCCCCCGGTTCCCCCCCCCATTTAAGGCAAATTTAATAATTTCTACTCAAATCTCCCAAAAAATGTCTTTTTCCCTGAAAAAACAAGTTGACTAAATTTTTTTCTATAAATAGGGCTCAGTCACCTCTCCGAAAACCCTTTGTGGTGTGCCCAAAAGGCATTTACCCCGTGGAGTCAAAATCCAAAATTTGGCTAGCCCGCCCAAAAAAGATTCAACCAAACCTTGAAAACCTTTCTTAATAAAATTAAAATTGTAGATACGAGTTTAAAAAAAAAACCCCACACTGAAAAAAAAAAACCCTTTAGCTAACCTAAAAAAACATTTACGAACACTTTTCCCCAAAACCTCCCCAAAGGGGAAACTTGCCAAGGGTTTTAAAAAGGGGCCAAAATTTCCTAAATTTTCCCGGAGCTTCTAAACTTGCTACAAGACGAATTAAGCCCCAAACATCTAAAACTAAAATTGAAATACATTACTTTTAAAAAAGGGAGACAAAAATTAAGAACCCCATAGATATTCCCAATTTAAATTTGGGCTAAATTTCTATTCTAAATTGTACAACCAAAAACAAGAAGAAAATTTCCCCTTTTACCTACAGATTTAGGAAATCAATAAATTCCTCTCATCGGTAACCCTTCCCCCCCAAACTTTAATAAACACAACTAAATTTTCTTTAAAGCCCCCCCTTTACCGATCAGAAGTTCAACGAGTGATCCGAAAACAGCAAAAATTTAAAAAAGACACCAGGCCCTGATGGGCCCCCTCCAAGAATATTAAACCCCCTTTATTCGGGTACCCCTTTGCCCCGTACATGACCGCCTATTTTTCTAATATTGCATCCACTCCCAAACCCCCCGAAAGAGCTCTTCCCAACGATTTTTACCACTAAAACCTAAACCGGGCAAAACCAGGGCAAGTTGTAAATTATAGACCAAAAACACCCTTTAACTCCGGGTATCAAGATTTATGCTAAAATTATTTCTTCCCCCCCTTAAACCTAATTCTTCCCTTTCCCCTTTTACACCACGACCAAACTGGTTTTGTTTCCCCGGGAGCAAGCTAAGATGCCACCCGCGTAAACTTGACCTTGTTTCAGATTGCAAGCTCACACAAACGATGTAGCCTTTTTTGTCAAAAATGCCAAAAAAGGGTTTTGACAGAGTTTTAAAAGGCGGTTTCATGGAATTAAATTTACTTAAGTTCGGGTTCTCGGGCTTTCTACTTTCAGCCATATTTTCCCTGTACTCCTCCCCCTCAGCCGCTGTACTCCCCCTCTGGCTTTTTTTCCCACCCCCTTCATCTTACTAACGGGACTTTGTCAGGGTTGCCCCCTCTCCCCTTTGTGTTTTTTAAATGTTTTATTGAGCCATAGCTGAAAAGGTCAGGACTAATCCACAAAACTCGGGCATTCAGATCCAACCCTACTATACATAAAAAAAACCCCTATGCCGATGACGTCATGCTCATAAACTTCCAATCCCTCTTTCCCCGATTCCAGCTATTTTGGAAACCTTTCACTCTTTCCCCTATCCCCCTTTTTTAAACTTAATAAAAACCCAAAACATACATCTTTCCGATTAAAAACGCCCCCACCAAAACCCCCCTAAAGATAAATATGGTTTTGCCCGATTGACTACATCTTTAGAGTAAAAAAAAGGGATTTAAAGTAAAATATCTGGGCCCCCGAAAACCCTAGAAGAAAATTTTGGTCCCCCCTAAATAAAGAAATTTTATACAGAGACAAAAAACTTAGTAAAAAACCCCCCCCACTGGGTAAACGGAGTCAATGTTCTGAAAATTCTCTTTTTTCCCAAAATTTTTCTACATTTTTCGAGCGATTTCCCAAAACATCATTCCCCCCCAAAACCTCATTGTTTAAAATTCAAAAATTTTTTCAAACTTCATTTGGAAAAGGGAAAAAACCAAGAGTTAAAAGAAACCTTTTTTTTCTGTAGTTAAAAAGGGGGGCCGGGGTTGGGAAATCCCCCAAACCCACATGCATATAAAGTACGATTCCAAAAAGCAAGCCCTTCCCCTAGGGCTAATAATTATTCAAACTCTTGGGGACCCCTTAAGAGCAACTCATTCACCCCTTGTTCGGTAAACCTCCACCTTTAAAGGGCCCCAAGCTTAGGTGCCCCATCCCCTTCCCCACATTAAAAATCCCTTGTTGACCTTTTTAAAATATGGAACCAAAAATGTCCTCCCCCCAAAACATGGGGAAATTTTTCAGAAAAAAACAAGCCCCAAAAATTTTTCTTAAATGTTTTGGGGCAACCATTTCACATCCTCCTTTTTTTGTTGGGACCCACAGGCACACCTTCATACAGTGGACCCCAAATTTTTCATGATAATGGTAACCCTTTAAAAAACCTTTTCCCGAACTTGAATCCCCGCCAAATGGGAACTGGTATTTTTTTTTTTTCAAAATTTGCAATTACGTCACCTTATCCAATCTATAATTGGCCCCCCGACCCAACCAGGACCCCAGAAATTTTTTCAACTTTCTTCTTCAGAAAAAAAAGGATTTGAAAAAAGGGCTATGACTTTATACCAATGCTCATTACAGACAGGATACAAAAAAGCCTTTCCCCCTTGAATTTAAAAGGGGAAAAGGAATTAGTAAAAAAATTTCCCTTTCGGGTTTTGGAAAGGGAAAACACACTTAACTCCTCTTAAAAACTTTTAAAATCTTAAACCAGCCGAATTGATGCGAAAAATTTACTTCGGCTGGGACCTTCCACCCCCCGTTTAGCCCATAACTATCCAAGCAAAATCTTTACAAGTGCTGGAAGCAATGCAGTCAACAAGGCACAATGATACATCCCCTGGGGGGGTGCCCCCCTTTTCAACACCTTTGGGAAGGGGGTTTTTTTATCTTTTTTTTAAAGTTAAAGGATACCGTCCCTTTCAAACCCACCCCCAAGTTACATTTTAGACATAGGCCCCATCAAAACATTCCCCTCTCTCCCGAAACAAAATTTTTTTCCAATTTTTCTTAAAAATGGTAATTTTTCGGTTTTCAGCAATTTTTCCCGCATCCCTTTGGAAAACAAAACAGGTTCCCTCACTTACTGAAATAATTAATAGATTTAATTTTAATTGTGCTTGTGAGTTTAGACTGGTTTAAACCCCCCCCATGTTTGCTCCAAGAAGAGATCTCTCTGGGAGTCCCCGGCTTACCTCAACGTATAGTAAACCCAAAACCTCTCCTGAAACCCCCTTCCATACATACCCGGATCCAAATTTTGTTCATACCCCAAACCCTTTAACCCCTACTTTGGGATTCTTACATAGTGGGTTTCTTTTTTTAAATGTTTTTACTCTGCGAATTTTTAAAGTTTTTTTCCCCCTTTTATTTTTTGTTTGTTATAAGATATTTGTTGGAGGTATTTGCCCCCCTATGTAATGGGTTCTTGTCATACTCCCTTTCCCAAAAAATTTTCATTAACCCAATCGAATAAAGAATCAATTTTAAAAAAAAAGATCTTGCAAAAAAAAAGTCAATTTTTCAATATGTGTCCCCCCAACAGTGTCCTACCTATTCCGTTTCTGACAGCACCATCACCCTTGGCCCCTCCTTTTACAATTTTGAAGAAAAAAAGCCCGTTTGAAACAACCAAATTTTTTGAATAGGACCTGTAGTAACGCATGTCCCCATCAAAAAGCCCCAAAAAAATTTAAAGCATACCCTTAGCCACTTTGGGCAAATTTTGAAGAACAAATGTCGTTTTGGAAAAAACATTTTTTTGAATAGGACCTGTATTTTAAAACTGCTGTACAGCAAAATGCCCCCAAAATTCAAAAAATTGAAACCCCTTGGGGCCACTTTTGGGCCCAAATTTTAAAAAAAATGTCTGTTAAAACAACATTTTTTTTAATAGGGTCTGAATATTGCTGCAAATTTTAAAACAGCATACCCAAAAAATTATAAAAAAGACTTCTCACCACTGTTAAAAATTGTGGGGAGAAATGCCACTTAGAAGCCACATTTTTTATTCCAAAGGAACCCTAATTATAGCTGAAACTCACAGCAACATGAAACCCCCAAAAAAAAAATAAATATGACCTTCTCAGCCACTATTTTAAAAATTTTTGAGGAGAAATGCCACTTAGAAATCCCCATTTTTGTTCCCAAAAGGGCCATGGGTTATTGCTGTATCTCCCCAGCAAAAATGACCCCAAAAACCCTTGACAATGCAAAAATTCTTAAATAAATGAGTAAATGGGAAAACGTGTTTTTTCAAAGAAACCTTTCTGTCTTTTAAAGTCTCCCCCCCAGCAAAACCATCAAAATGAAATGTTGGGGAAAAAAGAATAAAAATTGCAGTAAGAAATGAACATTTTAAAAAAAAATTTTCAAGAGGACCATTTCTGTTTGAAGAGGAAAAGTGAAAGAAACCGGGAACTAATCGGTGACCTCGGCCCAATTTGGGCCACCCAAAAACATCAGAGAACCATGCCTGATTCCCTCTTGATTTAAAATCAAACGATCCACATTAACTGTGGGAAACCGGATGCTTTTTTCTGTAATGACTCCTCCAGCTGTGCTGAAGGTCCCCCCCAGATATGACGCTGGCTGCTGGGGAGGGCAACACCTCTATGGCGGAAAAGCCACCCCGGGCCCTTCGCCAATTTTTGGGTACCCAGAAATCATTGGGTTTTCCCGGGAAAACTGCAAAAAAATCGGGGTTTTAGACGCAGATAGTCGTGCACCATAAACTTAAGCTGATCACTGTGTGTTTTGGGTGTGTGCCCTGCATTGCATGCGTTGGGGAGGTTTTAAAAAAAAAGGGTTTTCCCGAGGTCACCCATTAGGCTTCTGCCACCTTTCCCGCCCGCTGCCCTACCCAAATTGGCACTCTACCGGGTGTCACGTCCGCTATGTTGTTTCCCCCGTGGGCATTTTGGGGGGAACCCTGAAGCAGACGCAACAATGTCTCCATTTTATCAAACAGCAAGTCCCCCAATTTCCCCATTTTAACCCCTCTATTTGGGGGGTGGGAAAGGGAAAATTTTTTTATTTTTGTTTTTTTACCCCGGGGGTCCAGGAGGGTGGGCCACCCAGTAAATGTTGTTCATTTTGGGTGGCCTTAATTTCAGG
>JAODAL010042147.1:0-35144 GCA_025379985.1 Phyllomedusa bahiana | reverse complement strand
GCGGGTGATGTCACTACTGTAATAAAACTTTTTTATAGAGAGCGGTGATGTCACTACTGTAATATATACCAAGAGAGAGGGGGTGATTTTTTTTCCCTACTGTAATATATCACATATATAGAGAGCGGTGATGTCACTACTGTAATATATCACTTATATATAGAGAGCGGTGATGTCACTACTGTAATATATCACTTATATATAGAGAGAGCGGTGATGTCACTACTGTAATATATCACTTATATATAGAGAGCGGTGATGTCACTACTGTAATATATCACTATATAGAGAGAGAGCGGTGATGTCACTACTGTAATATATCACTATATAGAGAGAGCGGTGATGTCACTACTGTAATATATCACTATATATAGAGAGAGCGGTGATGTCACTACTGTAATATATCACTTATATATATATAGAGAGTATTTCAGTGTCTAATTTCCTGTGGTTTTGCCCCTTCAGGTTGTCGCCGGGTTTAATCGCCTCAGGCAAGAACAGAGAGGATTGGCCTCCAAGGCTGCAGAGCTGGAGATGGAGCTAAATGAACACATGTGAGTATAAGGCCATGTTCACACGGCTTAAAACTGGACGTATAAATTACAGCTGGAAAACGGCCCGGTCATTACAGTAATCCACAGCTCTCATAGAGAACTATGGATTACGTCTCCTCTCGGGCGGGGAGATAATTGACATGTGAATTACTAGCCGTGTATACGCGCCACTGGCAATACAAGTCTATGGGCCGGCGAGGTGCCGACCCCCCCGCTCACACGGCGTAATTACGCCCTGCAAATACACCGTGTGAACCTAGCCTAATGGGTAGAGCGAAGTGACGGATTGGAGGCGTCCTCGGTGACGGCACTGCCAATCTACTCTAATGGCGCACGGGAGGCGGGGCTGTGGAGTCGGCAAGCCAAAGCCCCGACTCCTCAATTTCGCAAACCTCCGACTCCCTCATACACGGCGCATGTTTAACCCCTTAAGCCGAACACCTGAAAAGTAGTTAATGACCAGAACCTTTTTTTTGTTTTTGCTTTCTTGCGTTTCAACAGTTGTAACTTTTTTATTTTTTCAATGACGCAATTGTATGAGGGCTCGTTTTAGTCGAGACAAGTTGTACTTTATGAGGGAATAGTTTAAATTCGCTTATAAATAATTGCAGAATTTTTTTAAATTTTTTAAAAAAAATTTAGGTTTTTTTAATTTTTTTTTACACCATTCATATTTCACACTTAATAACTTGTTAGATTAATTCTACAGGTTATTACGGTCGTGTGGATACCTAATATATGTATTTTTTTTTTGTGTGTGTAATATATGCGCAATTATTTTTTATTAAATATTTTTTTATTTTATTATTTTTTTTTTATTAATTCTTTTTTACACGTTTTCTGTTTTTTTACTTTTTTTTTTTTAAATCCCATGAAGGGAGAACTGTTTTACAATTATTATTATTTTTTTTTTTAAACACTTAGTAATGTATTAGCATATTCATATATACTAATACATTCTAATCTGTGTCACTTTGACACAGGCAGTGGTCTGGACAGCACATAGTGCGTCCAGGTCACTGGCTTGTTACACAGAAAGCTCTGGGGCCACGCTAGTTCCCCAGGGCTGACTGTGCAGCCGTTCCCCGGGCTCTGTTGGGTCACCGGGTGTTCGATCACCCGACAGAGCAGGGGATCCCTTTGATGGCGCTGCGGTAACGCACCGCCGCAATCAAAGGGTTAAAGCAGCGGGTTGTAGAGGTTCCTCCACTCCCCGATGCTTGCAGGGGATGCCCTGGGATCAGGGCTGTGTAGTACAGCCCCGATCCCAGCGCAGCTGCGGCACCCGGGCGCCGCAAACTCCGATGTCTGTAGCGACGTCTAAAGACGTCGCTGCAGACGAACGACCTGAAATGCCCGCCGTCTAAAGACGGTGCGTGGTCGTTAAGGAGTTAAGTGATAACTTTACTGTAGTAAAATGGTAACATCAGGCTGTTTATCACCTTATGATACAATAATCAAGCTATTTAGGTAGAACAGACACTGACAAGCAAAAGGGTAACAATGTTTTGATCTTTTGAACACTTGTGGGTAGAGTTGAAGAAAAAGCTGTATTTGTATTCAAGTCCAGTCTGCACCAACATTGGGAATGTGTAGAAGAGACCTGGGATCAGATTTTGGTTAAGACCTGCTTGAATCTGATTCAGAGCCCAGAAGGATTCAGGCAGAGCTGAAAGCCAAAGGGGGATTTCCCAAATACTAACAAAATAATAAACATTTTGATTTTTAGGAGCAAAACAGTAACAATGCAGTTATAGGAAATAATCTGCAGAACTAAGCAGATGCTAAATACTTGCAAGTCACATTTATGTGTAAGATAGGTAAGATGACTGTATATAAAATTACAGTAGCCTCATGTACAAAGCTATAGTGGATGGAGAGATATGGAGCCTGAAAGTCACAAGTTCAAAACATTGTTACCATTTTGCTTGTCAGTGTAAAATATATTTATTGGATACGACTTTAGAACACAAAAAAATATGCAAAACCCTGCAGGAACATTTGTGGAGTCTCTGAATTTGTTCTGAGAAATAGTATCGCCTCCATCAGATCCTGCATACATGACCTCACATCTGATCTCATTATTTCCAGGCTAGAGAAAGGCCTCTCTACACTAACTTGGGTTGGGGGCAAAGCGGTGACCACAGGGGCAACATCTCTAACAATGTCAGGGTATAAAGGAATCGCCTCAGCCACAGTCAGGTCTGATGAATGGTTGGTCGTCTTCTACTTTGAAAACAGGTGAAACATTTTGCTGAAACCTGTTTGCCCTGGAGCGGGATCTTTTCCCCTGGGGCAGCGCTTTGCCTGCTCCATGTCATCAATTACACTCCTCTTGTGATGAGGCTGAAGATATGGGAGCAGTAGCACCAGCCGGACCCAATGCCTCTGCTCTTTGCATCGAACTAACTGGACCAACTTATTATATATTGTCGGAGTCACTCCATTTTATGACGACTCAGACTCCACAGCCGTGGTCCTCGGTGATGGCACCGCCGCTCTACTCTAATGGCGCACAGGAGGCGTCCTCGGTGATGGCACCGCCGCTCTACTCTAATGGCGCACAGGAGGCGTCCGCGGTGATGGCACCGCCGCTCTACTCTAATGATTAACCTTGTGTTGCCCTTCTCTTTAGACTGGTGATCGACACCCTGAAGGAGGTGGATCAGAGCAGGAAGTGTTACCGCATGGTCGGGGGGGTGCTGGTGGAGCGGACAGAGAAGGAAGTCCTCCCAGCTCTGGAGAACAATAAGGATCAGGTAAGGAGTATCCATCCAGCCTTGCTGGGCTTTGTTGTGCGCCAGCCGCTGAAGTTCTGTATTATGAGTCACGGTGATCAATTTCTTTACAGATCAATAAGATCATTGAGACGCTGAGCGCGCAGCTGCAGACCCAGGGGCGCGAGCTGAACGAGTACCGGGAGAAACATAACATCCGCCTCATGGGGGAGGACGACCAGAAAACGCCCCCCAAGGAGAACGGCGATGGCTCTGGGAGTAAACCCAGCTCTGCCGGCGTCCTGGTGTCCTGATCCTCCTGCCGCCATCTTTACCACTCTTATTTAATGCTGGATGCATCCTGATTCCCCGCCCCAGTAACTCCTGAACTGTGCACCTGAGAATTTGGGTAACGTCTCAGTCTGACCCAGGCAGACAGCAGAAAATCACACGGGCTCACATTGGGCATGTCCATTTTTTTTTTTTTGGTTAAATAAAGTTTTGTTGTTGCGGTTACAGGATGTCTGCCCTCTTATTTTTAGAAGTTTTTGCACATTACCCAGTATTAGAGCTAATTATAGGAAGTCCAGCACCAAGATCTGGGGGCACGGCGTCCGGCCATCAGCACCAAATCCCCCCACCAGGTAGAGGCGGTCATGAAGGAGGCAGGTCCGGTGGCCCACGCGCTTGTGGAGGGGATCTGACCCAGGGAACCGGAACCAGCTGATTGGGGTGCGGCCTGTAACAAGAGGCAGCTGTTAGGAAACGTTGTAGGTGTGAGACCAGAAAGGACCCGAAATAACGGAGAGACTCACGTGTGTCACAGACGTAGAGGTCATTGCAGACGGCATCACGGCTCCTACCCAAAGTCTCGCCCCCAAAAACCACGAGAAAGGGCCCGACCACCGAGCACGAGTGATGCCGCAGGCTCTTGGGGGCCTCGCCGCTCACTTTCTGCAAGGCCACGAGCTGAGACAACTGCTCCGACAGCAGAGGACTGTGAGTCGGGGCATCCTGGCGGCAGACGAGATTCTGGTCAGAAGCCTAGACGGCGCAACACGGAAGGGGCGTTTCTCAGCCCTTGCAGATGCCGAAACCCAGAAGGGGCATAGCTAACATTTTTAAGATGATTTCTCTTACAAGGGTGTATCCAACTCTAACCACTCAGACAGCGAATCACAAAAAGGTGTACCTAACCCCATAGATCCTTAAAGGGAATGTGTCATTAAAAAATGAGTCAGATTAAGTCTCATTTTTATGCTAAACACTTTTTTTTTCATCACTTTTCAATATTTTTTTTTATTCTTAAGTCTTGCAGTTTTCACTTTGGCAACTAGGTCTTGTGTGCGCTGCTATAACAGCAGCTTCATCCACATAGGAGACTTAAAGGGGTTTTGCCACCATGTAATGTTGACGTGGGAACCTCCAAAATGGGCATTTAATCACTTTTCTAAATATATGTGATTAAAAAAAAGTGAAAACTCAGAGCTACAGCATTTCTCAATCCACCTTTGTTACATCAAAGCTTCCCCTAGTCACGACCCAGGAGCTAAAAGGCCGGCTTGCGTGAATCACTTCTTATCTGATGACAGGCAAAATGAATGGTCTTTTAAGGCACCGGGTAGCAATATGTTTTCTTTTGTATACAGAATAACTAGCTGTAGTGTTATTAGATCCCTGCTTTATCTGATGACAGAGAACATGAAGAAGCTTTCAAGCTGCTGTGTAGAATAGGTGTTTTCTTTTGTATACAGAATTCACAAGTTATAGTTTGATTATTTGAGTGAACATGTCACAGGATCCGTTATGCAGGGCTCTGGCTGTGTGTGTCTGTGTGCCTCTCTGTCTCTTTCAGCTCTGTGATTTGTTTACATTACATTAGCTTCTTAGCAGATAAGGTTTCTCCTGACAGTACCGTCTGAGGCTGTCTTGCTGTATTGAATCCACTGTTGTACTGTTTATTAGTTCACTTAAGTTTTGAGACGATCCCTTGGATTCCTCTCTCCCCTGCAGCTTCATGACTCAGTGTGATTTGTTGACATTCTGCCTGGGCTAACAAGAGAGGTAAGAAACTTTCTCTCGGCAAATCCCCTTTAAGACTGACTCAGTCCCATTCACTTCTATAGGAGAGTTGTGGGCATGCTCTGTGACCTGGGAAGAAGTTGCTGTGCAGGGAGGTGAAAGGGTGAACTGTGACATCTCCTCTTGTGATTGGTGGATCCTGTGTTATCTATTCACACTGGTGTCTCAGTTTGACCCTCTTTATGCTGATAATGAGCAGACTACTGAGCATCTTTCTGTACAGAACAGGAAATGTCAGACTATTATTAGGCTTAGTGGCCAAAGGGAAAACTGCAGGACTTAAGAATTATTTAAAGGCTGTATCTAACCGCTACAATACAATATCATTGCTGTCTATTAGCCGAGCCCGCACGCACCCACCCCCCTACCCCCCACATAACACCATCGATTGGTCCTACTGGTGTATGACTATCTGCCTCTTGATGGGTGTTGTTGCTGATGTATGATGGGAGATGTAGTCCTTCTTACTTCAGTGCTCACCTAAACTCCACCCATTGCGTTATTTCTGGACCTACCTGGATTTTTCCTTTCTTCCAGTACCCGACCAATTCCACCGCAGCCGATTCTCGCCCCCCAAATAGGTAGAGGGACCAGCCGTCTCTTCTGCCCTGTCTGCTGTTGGACTGCAGGAGGACGGCGGAGTGCCCCGAGCGCGACGCTGTGCGGGATCCCTCCTCTCTGTATCTGGAAGAAGAAACAACACTGAGAATCTGACAATAAGTATACAGCGGCAGCCCCAACCCCTTACAGTGCTGTGCAGCCTGAGCCTCCTGATTCATGAGTAGAATGCCAGAACTGACAAAGACCGACACCTAGGACAACAGTAATAGCTGGCCTCTGGGGTTCACAACAACCATACAAGGTATATAGATATGTAAGGCGGGGCTCCTCCATATACTTGCTGGTAGGTCTTGGTGCTGGCGTTGACCTGTAGTGTGTATACCCTGGCGTAGCGTCTCTGTGTGCGCACGCCTCCCTCCCTGCCGACCACACACAGTTCATGGTCAGATACTTTTGTGCAGCTGTGACTGCTCAGCCCGGCCGGGGGGTCACTCGCCCGCTCCTCTGCCCACGGTGCCCACTCTCCTGTCTCTGTGTCGTAGCTGAAGACTGTAGACGTTCTCTGCGAGCCGTCCCAACCGCCGACCACACACAACCACCGGTCGCAGAGCGCCACCGCCTCGTGGTGACTCCTCCGGAACAACCCGCCGTGAGCGCCCTGTGCTGCTGCTGCTGCTTTCTGCTCCAGGTCGAAGGTCACAATGTTATCAAGAGGGGGCTCCTTGGGGTCACCGGTCTTGACCCCTCCGTATAGATACAGCTTGCCCTGTATCGCTGTACATGTGTGGTGGGCACGGGCGAATCCCGGATCCTCAGCCACCGGCGTCCACGTCCACCGCGCTCCACCAGACGCCATCGTGGCTGCTGCAAGACAAAAAGCAGGGTTACACAACGGCTAAGAGATCCCCGCCGAAAACCCCCCGCTCCCCGCCGGGGCCCCCACAGAGACGTCCCCCGGGGAGTCCCACAGAGACGTCCAACAGAGATCCCCCCCGAAACCCCCCACAAAGACTCCCCGCCGGGGGGTCCCCACAAGACTCCCCTCCGGAGGTCCCTACAAACCCCGACGTCCCCGCCGGGAGGTCCCTACAGAGACGTCCCCGCCGGGAGGTCCCTACAGAGACGTCCCCGCCGAGAGGTCCCTACAGAGACTCCCCCGGCCCTCAGAAGGTCCCAACAGAGACTTTCCCCGCCGATAGTCCCTACAGATAAAACGTTTTCCCTACCCCCCAAAAGATTCCATACAGAACCTCTCCAGGGAACGGTGGGGCTAAAAAATTTTAAATATAATTGGAGTCATCATGTCTGAAAACAAATAAAGAATCCGCACAGCGAGACTGAAGGTATAAAGTGATTGGAGGAGGCTGTCGGACTGGGTTACCTGGGGCCCACTGATAGAGTTGACATTCGGGGCCCATTCTACAGCTACTGTACCAGACTACATATCCTGCACAGGACTCGGGCACGCTGCCACTTTTTCTTTGTTTTCTCCCCTGAAGGGGGCTCACTAAGCCACGGGGCCCATTATTCGCTTCTCCTTCTCCCCTTTGGGCCACTCCAAGCCTGGTAGGAGATGTAAACTTGGTGCTTCAGCCAGAAAAGCCGAGCGGTCACCCCCTGCTCTACCGCCCAGACAACACATTGGACCTGATGTGTGGAAACTCTCTAGTAATAAGACACAATCCACAACTGCCACCAAAAGCCGCACATGATGGCTGCTGCTGGGACACAGGGAGGGAGCTGCCAAATGTTGTGGATACGATTATGAAGTGCTGTAGACCGTGAGATAGTCCGTCCTGGAAGCATCGTCCTTCAAACTAAGCAGAGCACGCGCACCGGGACATGTGCAGAGCTGTTTGGAGGATGATATTATAGGCGCTGAGAAAAGATTAGAACATCCTGCCTGCTTTCTTCTATAAAAAACAGCGCCACATCTGTCTGTTGGTGGCGTCAGGTACTGCAGCTCTGCTAAAGTGAATGGAGCTGTGATACCAGACACAGACTATGTACAAGTATGGCGCTGCTAATGGGAGAGAGCAGATATGTTTTTACAATCCTGTATAATCCCTTTAACCCAGGGGTTCCCAAACTCCAGTCCTCAGGCCACCAACAGGGGGTATTTTTTCGGCCCTTTCCTTACATTCCCCCAAAAAGGTGGGGCCCCGTTATAACCGCACAGGGATAAGATCCCGGGAAAACAGGAGACGTCTGATGCTGTCCCCAGGTGAGGTTTCATTATGGTCAAAAAGGGGCCTTTTCAGCAAAATTTGTTTTTGGCCATTAACTGCCCCAGGGGGATCCTTTTAAGGGTTTCATGCATTCTGCACAGGTGATGCCCGTTTTATGCTCCCACGGGTGATATAATTTTTCTGCACTTTGAAAATTTTATTATCTCACAGGGGGATACTTTAATGGTTTGAAAATTCTGCACGGGTTTGATTTTCATTTTTTCCCCCAAAAGGGGGAGGTCCATTAGCCGCACATTTGGAGGTCATTTATTGTCAGTCCCTTTCGCACAGGTGAAAAATTTAAATCTGCACAGGTAATGTTTTTTTTGCGAAACAGGTGATATCTTTAATGGTAAAGTGCATTCTGCACGGGTGATGCCCCTTTGAATGGCTTGGCACCCAGGTTCGGGGGCGTTTTGGGGAAATAGCTGCACAGGGCTGATTGTAAAATTTTTGGTCAGGGGCATTCTGCCGGGTTGATGTCATTAGCTGAAAGGGTGATGTCTTTACTTTTTAGTGTTTTTCCCAGTGGGAGATCCTGGAAACATGCCCTGTTGGTGGGGGGGGCCTGGGATGAGTTTGGGACCCCTGTTTTTAACCCCTCCCGACATTCACGAAAACCTTTATCTCAATGCTGAAAGGGGTTTTTTTCCCCCGGGTTTGCAAATTTTTTTTTAAAAAAAGGAAAAGAAATTTAAATGCTGTAAAACACTGCCCCAAAAATCAAAACCAAAAAACGCACAGTTTTAAAGCCCCTACGGGGGTTTTAAATTCCAAACCCGTGGCCCAAATACCCGGGGGGGGCCCACAAGCATTTAAAAAAACCCTTGTCAAAAAAAAAAAACACCAAAACAAAGTTCAGGACGCCGGCTTTTCGCCATTTTTAAAATAAAAAAGTCCATAAAAATCCTCAAAATAACCTTTAAAATTAACCCAAGGGAAAAATTCCCACGCCAAAATATTTTGTTTGGGTTTGGGGATTTTTTTGGTTTCACTTCACCCCCCTTAAAAAATTGGAGAAAAAAGGAAACCCGGGGAATTTTCGCTTCTTTTCCCAAAAATTTGGTCCCAAAAAAAAACTAGGCTTCAGCCCGCGAAAAACAAGCCCTCGCTCACATCCAGAGGTGGAAAAACACTGAAATTATAAAACCTAGGACACTTTACCAACCCCAAAAAAATTTGGGGGATCACGGGAACCGTACGGGATCGCAGAATCCAGGAAACCCACCCTCTCCCCCTGAGGATGATCGCCGGAAAAAACCCCAACCCCTTTGGGGTACTTCAATGTAAGGGAAAAACCCGGAACAATCCCGGGGAAGAAAGAAAACCGAAGGCGCCGAAAGAACAAAATTCCCGCAGAAAATAAAGGCAGAGACTTATCCGGGACAAGGGGACTCGCCCCTTTCCCCGGGGCAAGGACCCCTTCACCTAAAGCTTAATAACGGGAGAGGGGGTCCCAAAATTCAAAATTTCTCTAGGCTTTAAATTGCTATTTTGGGAGGGGTGGAGGGGGCACAGAGTTGGCGAGGGGATTTTTTGGGTCTTTATGACATCACCCCCCATCACCACCACCGGCCCAGTTTGTTTATCATCCATATGTAGATACCTAAAGCAGCCAAACCCACAGAGACCCGCCCGCTAACCGATCCCCACGGCGACCCGCCCGCTAACAGATCCCCACAGCGACCCGCTCGCAAAGGGGACCCCCTCAGCGCCCCCGCCCCCCTAAGTATCCCCACAGGCCCGCCCGCAAACCGATCCCACCGGCGACCCCCCGCTAACCCCGACCCCCACGGCGACCCCCCCCTAACCGTCCCCACGGCGACCCGCCCCAAAAGCGATCCCCCGGCGACCCCCCCTAACCGGGCCCCCCACGGGACCCCCGCAACAACCCCCCACAGCGACCCCCCCCCCCGCTAACAGTTTCCCCACAGCGCCCGCCCGCTAACAGATCCCCACAGCGAACCCCCACGCTAACCGATCCCCACACGACCCGCCCGCTAACCGCCCCCACAGCGACCCCCCGCTAACCGACCCCCCACAGAGCCCCGCCCCCAAACAATCCCCACACGACCCCCCGCTAACAGACCCCTACAGCGACCCCCCGCAAAACAGACCCTACAGCGCCCCCCGTTTAACAGATCCCCACAGAGACCCCCCCCGCAAAAAACAGATCCCCACAGAGACCCCCCGCTAACCGACCCCCACAGAGACCCGCCCCGCTAACCGACCCCCAAAGACCCCGCCCGCAACCGACCCCCACAGGACCCCCCCCTAAATATCCCACAGAGCCCCCAACCCCGCAACCCGATCCCACAGAGACACCCCCCCTAACCCCCCCACAGCGACCCCCCGCAACCGATCCCCCACACCGACCCCCCCCCGCAACCGATCCCCACAGCAACCCGCCCCGCTAACCGACCCCCCACAAAACATGCCGCAAACCCGATCCCCACGAGAATGCCCGCAAACCGAACCCAACAGAGACATCCCCTAACCGATCCCCCAGAGACATGCCCGCAAACAGACCCCCACAGCGACCCGCCCGCAACAGATCCCCAAGCGCCCCGCCCCTAACAATCCCCACAGCGCCCCGCCCGCTAACCGATCCCCACAGCGACCCCCCGCTAACCGACCCCCAAAGACATCCCGCTAACCAAAATCCCAAAGACATGCCCGCTAACCGATCCCCAGAGACATGCCCGCTAAAAGATCCCAACAGAGACCCCCCGCAAAGTGATCCCAACAGGAGCCCCCCCGCTAAGTGATCCCTACAGAGACCCCCGCCCGTAATGACCCTAAGGACACGCCCCTAAGTGATCCCTACAAGACAGCCCCTAAGTGCCCCCCTACAGAGACACGCCCGCTAAGGACCCCTAAAGGGGCCCCCCGCCCGCTAATTACCCCTACAGAGCCCGCCCCTAAGGATCCCACAGAGACCCCCCGCAAAGTATCCCACAGCGACCCCCCCCGCTAACCGATCCCCCAGGCGACCCGCCCCCAACCGATCCCCACGGCGACCCCCCCCGCTAACCGACCCCCAAAGCGCCCGCCCGCTAACCGACCCCCCAGGGCGACCCCCCCAAACCACCCCCCGGCGACCCGCCCGCTAACCGATCCCCACGGCGACCCGCCCGCTAACCGATCCCCACAGCGACCCGCCCGCTAACCGATCCCCACAGAGACCAGCCCGCTAACCGATCCCACACGAACACGCCCGCTAACCGATCCCTACAGAGACATGCCCGCTAACAGATCCCACAGGACCCGCCCGCTAAAGATCCCTCACAGCAGACCCGCCCGCTAACATGATCCCTACAGCGACCCGCCCGCTAACAGATCCCCACAGCGACCCGCCCGCTAACCGATCCCTACAGAGACACGCCCGCTAAGAGATCCCCACAGCGACCCGCCCGCTAACCGATCCCTACAGAGACCCGCCCGCTAACCGATCCCCACAGAGACCCGCCCGCTAACCGATCCCCACAGAGACCCGCCCGCTAACCGATCCCCACAGCGACCCGCCCGCTAACCGATCCCCACAGAGACCCGCCCGCTAACAGATCCCCACAGAGACCCGCCCGCTAACAGATCCCCACAGAGACACGCCCGCTAAGTGATCCCTACAGAGACCCGCCCGCTAACCGATCCCCACAGGGACCCGCCCGCTAACAGATCCCCACAGCGACCCGCCCGCTAACCGATCCCCACAGCGACCCGCCCGCTAACAGATCCCCACAGCGACCCGCCCGCTAACAGATCCCCACAGCGACCCGCCCGCTAACAGATCCCCACAGAGACCCGCCCGCTAACCGATCCCCACAGCGACCCGCCCGCTAACCGATCCCCACAGCGACCCGCCCGCTAACCGATCCCCACAGCGACCCGCCCGCTAACCGATCCCCACAGAGACCCGCCCGCTAACCGATCCCCACAGCGACCCGCCCGCTAACAGATCCCCACAGCGACCCGCCCGCTAACAGATCCCCACAGCGACCCGCCCGCTAACAGATCCCCACAGCGACCCGCCCGCTAACCGATCCCCACAGCGACCCGCCCGCTAACCGATCCCCACAGCGACCCGCCCGCTAACCGATCCCCACAGCGACCCGCCCGCTAACAGATCCCCACAGAGACCCGCCCGCTAACCGATCCCCACAGAGACCCGCCCGCTAACCGATCCCCACAGAGACCCGCCCGCTAACCGATCCCCACAGAGACATGCCCGCTAACCGATCCCCACAGAGACCCGCCCGCTAACCGATCCCGACAGAGACCCGCCCGCTAACCGATCCCCACAGAGACACGCCCGCTAACCGATCCCCACAGAGACCCGCCCGCTAAATGATCCCTACAGAGACCCGCCCGCTAACCGATCCCCACAGAGACATGCCCGCTAACCGATCCCCACAGAGACATGCCCGCTAACCGATCCCCACAGAGACATGCCCGCTAACCGATCCCCACAGCGACCCGCCCGCTAACCGATCCCCACAGCGACCCGCCCGCTAAGTGATCCCTACAGAGACATGCCCGCTAACCGATCCCCACAGAGACATGCCCGCTAACCGATCCCCACAGAGACCTGCCCGCTACATTATCCCTACAGAGACCCGCCCGCTATGTGATCCCAACAGAGACCCGCCCGCTAAATGATCCCTACAGAGACCCGCCCGCTAAGTGATCCCTACAGAGACCCGCCCGCTAAGTGATCCCTACAGAGACCCGCCCGCTAAGTGATCCCTACAGAGACCCGCCCACTAAGTGATCCCTACAGAGACCCGCCCACTAAAAGTTCCCTGCAGATACACGCCCACTAAGTGATCCCTACAGAGACACGCCCACTAAGTGATCCCTACAGAGACACGCCCACTAAGTGATCCCTACAGAGACCCGCCATGACTACTGAGACGGCCACAGGACACTGCAGACTGTGGGACAAGCACTCAAGGGTTAAGTCATGGAGAGGGCTCTTACCTGACTCAGCTCCTCACTGTCAGTCTGAGGCAAACATGCTGGCCACGCCCACATCTCCCAGGAAACCGTCTGGGCCACGCCCACATCTCCCAGGAAACCGTCTGGGCCACGCCCACATCTCCATAGCCACTGCTGTACATAAGACGTTCAAGATGGAGGCTGAGCATGTGCACTGATACGACGGGAGTACTGAGCGGGAAGTGGTACTGGGCAGTGTCCATATATACAGCACAGAAGTTGTACTGTGCAGTGTCCGCATATACAGCACAGAAGTTGTACTGTGCTGTGTCCGCATATACAGGACAGGAGAAGTGGTACTGTGCAGTGTCCATATATACAGGACAGGAGAAGTGGTACTGTGCAGTGTCCGCATATACAGCACAGAAGTGGTACTGTGCAGTGTCCGCATATACAGCACGAGTGTACTGTGCAGTGTCACGCATAACAGACAGAAGTGGTACTGTGCAGTGTCCGCATATACAGCACAGAAGTGGTACTGTGCAGTCTCCCCATATACAGCACAGAAGTGGTAATGTGCTGTGTCCTGATCTTCAGATCAGAAGTGGTACTGTGCTGTGTCCGAATATACAGATCAGAAGTGGTACTGTGCAGTGTCCGCATATACAGCACAGAAGTGGTACTGTGCAGTGTCCGCATATACAGCACAGAAGTGGTACTGTGCAGTGTCCGCATATACAGGACAGGAGGAGTGGTACTGTGCAGTGTCCATATACAGCACAGAAGTGGTACTGTGCAGTGTCCGCATATACAGCACAGAAGTGGTACTGTGCAGTGTCCATATGTACAGCACAGAAGTGGTACTGTGCAGCGTCCGCATACACAGCACAGAAGTGGTACTGTGCAGCGTCCGCATATACAGGACAGAAGTGGTACTGTGCAGAGTACGCATATACAGCACAGAAGTGGTACTGTGCAGCGTCCGCATAACAGACAGGAGAAGTGGTACTGTGCAGGTCCGCATATACAGGACAGGAGAAGTGGTACTGTGCAGTGTCCGCATACACAGACAGGAGAAGTGGTACTGTGCAGTGTCCGCATACACAGGACAGGAGAAGTGGTACTGTGCAGTGTCCGCATATACAGGACAGGAGAAGTGGTACTGTGCAGTGTCCGCATATACAGGACAGGAGAAGTGGTACTGTGCAGTGTCCGCATATACAGGACAGGAGAAGTGGTACTGTGCAGTGTCCGCATATACAGGACAGGAGAAGTGGTACTGTGCAGTGTCCGCATATACAGGACAGGAGAAGTGGTACTGTGCAGTGTCCGCATATACAGGACAGGAGAAGTGGTACTGTGCAGTGTCCGCATATACAGGACAGGAGAAGTGGTACTGTGCAGTGTCCGCATATACAGGACAGGAGAAGTGGTACTGTGCAGTGTCCGCATATACAGGACAGGAGAAGTGGTACTGTGCAGTGTCCGCATATACAGGACAGGAGAAGTGGTACTGTGCAGTGTCCGCATATACAGGACAGGAGAAGTGATACTGTGCAGTGTCCGAATATACAGGACAAGAGAAGTGGTACTGTGCAGTTTCCGCATATACAGGACAGGGGAAGTGGTACTGTGCAGTTTCCACATATACAGGACAGGAGAAGTGGTACTGTGCAGTGTCCACATATACAGGACAAGAGAAGTGGTACTGTGCAGTGTCCGCATATACAGGACAGGAGAAGTGGTACTGTGCGGTGTCCATATATAAAGGACAGGAGAAGTGGTACTGTGCAGTGTCCTTATATACAGGACAGGAGAAGTGGTACTGTGCAGTGTCCGTATATATAGGACAGGAGAAGTGGTACTGTGCAGTGTCCTTATATACAGGACAGGAGAAGTGGTACTGTGCAGTGTCCATATATACAGGACATGAGCAGCAGTACTGTGCAGTGTCCTTATGCAGGACAGAAGAAGTAGTACTGTGCAGTGTCCATATGTAAAGGACAGGAGAAGTGGTACTGTGCAGTGTCCAGATATACAGGACAGGAGAAGTGGTACTGTGCAGTCTACTTATATACAGGATGGGAGAAGTGGTACTGTGCAGTGTCCATATATACAGGACAGGAGAAGTAGTGCTGTGCAGTGTCCGCATATACAGGACAGGAGAAGTGGTACTGTGCAGTGTCCGCATATACAGGACAGGATAAGTGGTACTGTGCAGTTGCCGAATAAACACGACAGGAGAAGTAGTCCTGTGCAGTGTCCATATAGACAGGACAGGAGAAGTGATACTGTGCAGTGTCCGAATATACAGGACAGGAGAAGTGGTACTGTGCATTGTCCGTATATATAGGACAGGAGAAGTAGTGTTGTGCAGTGTCCACGTATACAGGACAGGAGAAGTGGTACTGTGCAGTTTCCATATATACAGGACTGGAGAAGTGGTGCTGTGCAGTGTCCACGTATACCGGACTGGAGAAGTGGTGCTGTGCAGTGTCCGCATATACAGGAGAAGTAGTCCTGTGCAGTGACCGCAAATACAGGAGTAGTCGTCCTGTGCATTGTCAGCTAATACAGGAGAAGTTGTCCTGTGCTGTGTCCGCAAATACAGGAGTAGTCCTGTGCAGTGTCCGCATATACAGGAGAAGTGGTCCTGTGCAGTGTCCGCATATACAGGAAAAGTAGTCCTGTGCAGTGTCCGCATATACAGGAGAAGTAGTCCTGTGCAGTGTCCGCATATACAGGAGAAGTTGTACTGTGCAGTGTCCGCATATACAGGACAGGAGAAGTGGTACTGTGCATTGTATATATTTACAGGACAGAAGTGGCACTGTGCATAGTTCATATATACAGGACAGAAGTGGTACTGTGCATTGTCCATATATACAGGACAGAAGTGGTACTGTGCACTGTCCATATATACAGGACAGAAGTGGTACTGTGCAGTGCCCGCATATACAGGACAAGAGAAGTGGCAATGTGCATTGTCCATATATACAGGACAGAAGTGGTACTGTGCAGTGCCCGCATATACAGGACAAGAGAAGTGGTATTGTGCAGTGTCCACATATACAGGACAGGAGAAGTGCTGTGTAGCGTGTATATATATATATATATATATATATATATATATATATATATATATATATATATATATAATATATATATATATATACACGCTATACACACAAACACACAAACAGGATACATCTGGTGGCGATTCGTGTATAGTAACCCCTCCATCAGGCTCGGATTGGCACACAGGCGCTGCTCAGCGAGGGCAGATGACATTACTGATGCTGCAGTACCAGAAGAGAGCAATAGATGGCGGCACACGTCCACCCCTGGCTCCCAGCCCATACTCGCTCTGCATGGCACTCTGTATATTGCAGTTACCCAGCTTTCCCAGAAACTGATTCTTGACACAAAGTCGTCGTCTCCATGTGAGAGTCACCATAGCGCTCGGGGTGAATACACGGCCGGCCACGCTCCTCACTTCACCCCCTCCTCCTTTCTGCCATTTCACCTAAACTTTGCACAATACTTCTCTATTTGACTTGTGTCCCTTAATATTTACATAGAAATATTCTCCAAATTAGTCTGGTCCTTTGAAGAGGAGTCCCCTCCTCCCCGCGCTCGCCCTCCACTCTGATTCCACTTAAGATTCAGATCACCTGTCACCACATTAATAATCTCAGATTATTATAACCAATATGGCCGCCACCACGGCTCTCACACATGGGGTCACACTGCTATGCCAGACCCCTGAAGTGCTCAGAAGACCAGAATGAAACCCTTGGCAAAGATGAAAGACTGGTAATTTGGTTGTCACCCAGCTTTCCCAAGAACAGATAAACCTTCAAGTAGATAGATAGATACATGTGTGCGGTGTGCGCTCTGATATACATTAGATGCAGGTACAGTCGGCAGGTGCGGGCGGATACCTGTTGCCTCCTGATATACATTAGATGCAGGTACAGTGGGCGGTGCGGTGTGCGCTCTGATTATACATTTGATGAGGTACAGTCGGCGTGCAGGTGCGCGCTCCTGATATAAATTAGATTGAAGGTACTAGTGGGCACGGTGCTCGGTGTGATATAACAATTAGTTGCAGGCTAAAGTGGCGTGCGGTGTGGCGCATCTGAATATACATTAGATGCAGGTACAGTGGGCCGGTGCGGAAGCTAGGTGCTGCGACTCTGATATACATAGATGCAGAGGTACAGTCGGCGGTGCACGGTGTGCCGCTTCTGATATACATTAGATGCAGGTACAGTCGGCGGTGCGGTGTGCGCTCTGATATACATTAGATGCAGGTACAGTCGGCGGTGCGGTGTGCGCTCTGATATACATTAGATGCAGGTACAGTCGGCGGTGCGGTGTGATATACATTAGATGCAGGTACAGTCGGCGGTGCGGTGTGCGCTCTGATATACATTAGATGCAGGTACAGTCGGCGGTGCGGTGTGCGATATACATTAGATGCAGTTCGTCGGCGGTGTGTGTGTGCTCTGATATACATTAGATGAAGGTTACAGTCGGCGGCTGCCGGTTGTGCGCTCTTGATAACAGTAGAGTGCAGGTACAGGTAGGCGGTGACGGTGCAGTGTGCCGCTATGACTATAATTAGATGCTGGTACAGTAGGCGGTGCGGCGCTTTGTGTGCTACTGATTTACATTAGATGCAGGTACAGTCGGCGGAATGCGGTGTGCGGCTCTGATATACATTGATGCGGTTACAGTCGGCGGTTGCGATTGTGCGCTGTTCTGTATACATTAGATGCAGGTACAGTCGGCAGTGTGTGCTATGATATACATTAGATGCAGGTACAGTGGGCGGTGCGGTGTGCGCTCTGTTATAACATTAAGATGCAGGTTACAGGTAGGCGGGTTGCGGTGTGATGCTCTGATATAACTTTAGGATGCAGGTGGTACAGTGGGCGGGCGGTGTTGTGCTACTGATTATACATTAGATTGCATGGTAATTACAGTCGGGGGTTGGCAGTGTGCGCTGTGATATACATTGATGAGCAGGTTACAGTGGGCTGTTGACGGTTGTGCGCTCTAGATATACATTAGTGGGCAGGTACAGTCGGCGGGTGCTAGGAGTGTTGCGCTCGTGATATTACATTTGATGCAGGTTACAGTGGGCGCGGTGCTTCGCTCTGATATACATTAGATGAACGTACAGTCGGCGGTGCGGTGTGCTTGTTAATACTTTAGGATGCAAGGTAAAGTCGGCGGTGGTGGTGTGTTGCTCTGATATACATTAGAATGCGCAGGTACAGTTGGCGGTACGGTAAGGGTTGTAGCGCTTCTGCTATACATAAGTGCACGTTCTGTGGACGGTGCAAGGTGTGCGCTGCTGATATACATTAGAGTGAGGTTACGGTCGGCGGTTGTGGTGTGTGCTCTGATATACATTTAGATGTGCAGTACAGTCGGCCGGTGCTGTTTGTGCGCTGTGATATACATTAGATGCAGGTACAGTCGGCGGTGCGGTGTGCCCTCTGATATACATTAGATGCAGGTACAGTCGGCGGTGCGGTGCGCGCTCTGATATACATTAGATGCAGGTACAGTCGGCGGTGCGGTGCTGACCGCTCTTGATTTAACTTTAGATGCAGGTACAGTCGGCGGTGCGGTTGCTCGCTATTGATATACATTAGATACAGGTACAGTCGGCGGTGCGGTGTGCGCTCTGATATACATTAGATGCAGGTACAGTCGGCGGGGGTGCTCGGTGTGCGCTCTTTTGAATATAACATTAGACTGCAGGTACTAGTTGGCCGGTGCAGTGTGCGCTCTGATATACATTAGATGCAGGTACAGGTGGGCGTTGGCGGAAGGGCGGTGGTCGCTCTTGATATACATTAGATTGAAGGTACCATCGGCGGTTGCACGTTGTGCGCTCTGCTATACATTAGATGCAGGTACAGTCGGCGGTGCGGTGTGTGCTGTGATATACATTAGATGAAGGTACAGTCGGCGGTGTGGTGTGCGCTCTGATATACATTAGATGCAGGTACAGTCGGCGGTGCGATATACATTAGATGCAGGCACAGACGGCGGTGCGGTGTGATATACATTAGATGCAGGTACAGTGGGCGGTGCGGTGTGCGCTCTGATATGCCTTAGATGCAGGTACAGTGGTGGTACGTGTCTGCAGACTCTGATCGAACATTAGTGGCAGGTCAGTTGGCGGGTGTACGGTCTGCGCTATTGATATAACATTAGATTGCAGGATACAGTAGGCTGTGCGGGTCCGTTTCGTGGCTCTGAGGCGTGTGTGCGCTCTGATATACATGTAGAATGCAGTACAGGCGGCTGTGCGCGTCGTTGCGCTCTGTTATACATAGATGCAGGTTTCTGTTTGGCGGTCATACGGTTGTTGCGATCTGATATACATTTGATGCAGGTACAGTGGGCGGTGCGCTGAGTCTGCGCTACTGTTATACATTAGATGCTAGGTACAGTGGGGCGGTGCGGGCGTAATGGGTCGGAATGGGTTGTAGGCCTGTGCGCTCTGATATACATTAGATGCAGGTATCAGGTCGGCGGGAGCGGTGGTGCGCTATGATATACATTAGATTGATGTTACACAGTGGGCGGTGACGGTGTTGGCGCTGTTCTGATATATCATTAGATGCAGGTACAGTGGGCTGGTGAGGTGTTGCGCTTGATATACATTAGATTGTGCAGGTACAGTCGGCGGTGGGGTGTGTGACATCTGTTCTTACATTAAGATGCAGATCAGTGAGGCGGTGCGGTGTTGCGATCTGTTATACTTTAGAGATGCAGGGTAGAAGTCGGAGGTGTGCGCTCTGAGTATACATTAGATGCCAGGTACAGACGGCGGGTGCGGTCGTGATATAAATTAGATGCAGGCACAGACGGCGCTGGGTTATGCGGTGTGATATGACATTAGATGCAGGCACGACGGCGGTCGTTGATTATACATTAGATGATGGAAACAGACTGGCGGTACGGTGTGATTTACAATTAGATGCCAGTTGTACAAGTGGACGGGGGCTGCGGTGTGCGCTCTGATTTTACATTAGATGCAGGTACAGTGGGGCGGTGCGAGTTGTTGCGCTCAGATATACATTTGATACAGGTACAGTGGGCGATGTGCGGTGTGGCTTGATTATACATTAGATGCAGGTACTGTCGGCAGTGCGGTATGTGCTCTGATATACATTAGATTCAGGTACAGTCGGCAATGCGCTCTCTGATATACATTAGATGCAGGTACAGTCGGCTGGGTGCGGAGTGAGATCTGATTTAGAGTTTTGATGCAGGGTAACAGTTGGAGGTAGGTACGGTGTGCGTCTCTGATATATCATTAGATGTGGTCAGTGGGCGGTGCGGAGGTGCGCTAGTGTTAGTACATAGATGCAGGTAACTGTGGGCGGTTTGCGGGTGATATGCGCTCAGATATACATTAAATGAAGGTACAGTCGGCCGAGTGCGACATCTAGATTATTACATTTGTTGCACGGTACAGTCTTGGCGGTGCACAAGTGTGCGCTTGCTATACATTAGATACAGGTACAGTCGGGGGGTGTCGTTTGTGCGCTTGATATACATTAGATGCAGGTACAGTCAGGGTTGCGGTGTTGCGCTATGTCTATACATTAGATACAGGTACAGTCGGCGGTGCGGTGCGCGCTCTGCTATACAGTAGATGCAGGTACTGTCGGCAGTGCGCGCTCTGATATACATTAGATGCAGGTACAGTCGGCGGTGCGGTGTGTGCTCTGATATACATTAGATGCAGGTACAGTCGGCGGTGCGGTGTGCGCTCTGATATACATTAGATGCAGGTACAGTGGGCGGTGCGGTGTGCCTTCTGCTATATATTAGATGCAGGTACAGTGGGCGGTGCGGTGTGTGCTATGCTATACATTAGATGCAGGTACAGTGGGCGGTGCGGTGTGCGCTGTGATATACATTAGTTGCAGTACAGTGGGCGGAGCACGGCTGTTTCTGTGATTACATTAGATGCAGGAAGGGTACAGTCGGCGTGGCGGTGTGCGGCTAGATATACATTAGATGCAGGTACAGTGGGCGGTGCGGTGTTCGCTATGCTATTCATTAGATGCAGGTACTGTGGGCGGTGCGGTCTGATATACTTTAGTTTAGGGTAAAGTCGGCGGTGTGCGCTCTGATATACATTAGATGCAGGTACAGTCGGCGGTGCGGTGTGATATACATTAGATGCAGGCACAGACGGCGGTGCGGTGTGATATACATTAGATGCAGGCACAGACGGCGGTGCGGTGTGATATACATTAGATGCAGGCACAGACGGCGGTGCGGTGTGATATACATTAGATGCATGTACAGTGGACGGTGCGGTGTGCGCTCTGATATACATTAGATGCAGGTACAGTCGGCGGTGCGGTGTGTGCTCTGATATACTTTAGATGCAGGTACAGTCGGCAGTGCGCGCTCTGATATACATTAGATGCAGGTCTAGTCGGGCGGATGCGGTGGTCAGTGGTTTTAGCGGCTAGTGTGCGCTTCATTGTAATAACATTAGATGCAGGTACAGTCGGCGGTCCGGTGTGCGCTCTGATATACATTAGATGCCGGTACAGTCGGCGGTACGGTGTGCGCTCTGATATACATTAGATGCAGGTACAGTCGGCGTTGCGGTGGTGCGGCTCTCTGTTATCATTAGATGCAGTACAGTCAGGGGTTGCGGTGTGCTTCTGATATACATAGAGGCTGGCGTACAGTCGGCGGTCGGTGCTGCGCTCTGATTTCATTTAGATGAACAGGTTTTATTTTTTACAGTCGGCAGTGCGCGCTCTGATATACATTAGATGCAGGTACAGTCGGCGGTGCGGTGTGCGCTCTGATATACATTAGATGCAGGTACAGTCGGCGGTGCGCGCTCTGATATACATTAGATGCAGGTACAGCGGGCGGTGCGGTGTGTGCTCTGATCAACATTAGATGCAGGTACAGTTGGGCGGTATGCGTGTTTGGCGGGGATGTGAGAGTTGACGGGTTGTGTGGGGCGTTAGTTGCGTCGTGGTTGCGCTCTGATATACATGTAGATGCTGGTAAACAGTGGTCGGGCACGCTCATGATATACAAATTAGATGCAGGGTACAGTCGGCGGTATGGCAGATTGTGTGCGATCTGGATATTACATTAGATGCATGGTACAGTCGGCGTGCAGGTGTGCCGCTGTGATACATTAGATGCAGTGTACAGTCTGCGGTTGCGTAGTGCGCGCTCTGATATACATTAGATGCAGGTACAGTCGGCGGTGCGGTGCGCGCTCTGATATACATTAGATGCAGGTACAGTGGGCGGTGTGCGCTCTGATATTACATAAGATGCAGGGGCTACAGCGGCGGTTGCCAGTGTTGCGCTCTGATATTACATTAGTGCAGGTACAAGTCGGCTGGGTGTGCGCGCTCTGATATACATTAGATGAAGGTAACATCGGCGGGCGGTGTTCTTTTGAATTGGGGGGGGAACCGCGGGGGGGGCAGGGGGAGGTAGTTGCCGCTCTGATATACATTAGATGCAGGTACTGTCGGGGGTGCGGTGTGATATACATTAGATGCAGGTACAGTCGGGGGTGCGGTGTGCGCTCTGATATACATTAGATGCAGGTACAGTGGGCGGTGCGGTGTGCGCTCTGATATACATTAGATGCAGGTACAGTCGGGGGTGCGGTCTGTGCTCGGATATACATTAGATGCAGGTACAGTAGGCGGTGTGATATACATTAGATGCAGGTACAGTCGGCGGTGCGGTGTGATATACATTAGATGCAGGTACAGTCGGACGTTGCACGCGTGTTGCTCTGATTTTCACTAGATGCGGTACAGTCGGCGCGGTGTGCGGCTTGTGATTTACATTTGATGAAGGTTACAGGGGCTCTGGTGCGGTGTGCTTGATATACTTTAGATGCAGGTACAGTGGGCGGTGCGGTGTGCTCTGATATACATTAGATGCAGGTACAGTCGGCGGTGCGGTGTGCTGTGATATACATTAGATGCAGGTACAGTGGGCGGTGCAGTGTGTGCTGTGATATACATAAGATGCAGGTACAGTAGGCGGTGCGGTGTGATATACATTAGATGCAGGCACAGTTGGCGGTGCAATGTGCGCTCTGATATACATTAGATGCAGGTACAGTCGGCGGTGCGGTGTGCGCTCTGATATACATTAGATGCAGGTACAGTAGGCGGTGCGGGGGAGTGTTGCGCTCTGATATAATTAGATGCAGATACAGTGGGCGGTGCGGTGTGATATACATTAGATGCAGGTACAGTCGGCGGTGCGGTGTGCCTTCTGATATACATTAGATGCAGGTACAGTCGGTGGTGCGATGTGCGCTCTGATATACATTAGATGCAGGTATAGTCGGCGGTAGCGGGTGTATGGCGCTTGATTATACATTAGATACAGGTACAGTGGGCGGTGCGCTCTGATATACATTAGATGCAGGTACAGTCGGCTGTGCGGTGTGCGCTCTGATATACATTAGATGCAGGTACAGTCGGCTGTGCGGTGTGCGCTCTGATATACATTAGATGCAGGTATCAGGGTCTGTGGTGCGGTGTGTGAACTCTGGATATACATTAGATGCAGGTACAGTCGGCGGTGCGGTGTGCGCTCTGATATACATTAGATGCAGGTACAGTGGGCGGTGCGGTGTGCGGTCTGATCAACATTAGATGCAGGTACAGTGGGCGGTGCGGTGTGCGCTCTGATATACTTTAGATGCAGGTAGTGGGCGGTGCACGCTCTGATATACATTAGATGCAGGTACAGTCGGCGGTGCGGTCGTGCGGTGTGATATACATTAGTGCACACGGTTACAGTCGGGCTGGAGCGGTGTGTGCTCTGATATACATTAGATGCAGGTACAGTCGGCGGTGCGGTGTGCGCTGTGATATACATTAGATGCAGGTACAGTCGGCGGTCGCGGGTGCAGGCGCTTGATATACATTAGATGCAAGGGACAGTCGGCGGTGCGAGTGGCGCTATGATATACATTAGATGACAGGTACAAGTCGCGGCGGTGCGGTGCGCGCTCTGATATACCTTAGATGCAGGTACAGTCGGCGGTGCGGTAGAGCTCGGCTGATATACATTTAGATGCAGGTACAGTGGCGGGGGCACACTTGCCTAGTGGCTCTGATTTACATTAGATGCAGGTACAGTCGGGGGTGCGGTGTGCGCTCTGATATACATTAGATGCAGGTACAGTCGTCGAGTGCGCGACTGTGATTAATACATTAGGATGCAGGTACTGGTCGGCGGTTGCGGTGTGCGCTCTGTATATACATTAGATGCAGTACAGTCCGGGGGTGGCGGTCTTGTGCTCGGTTATACTTTAGACTTGCAGTAAGTGGGCTGGTGATGCGGATGGTGATATACATTAGATGCAGGTACAGTCGGCGGTGCGGTGTGCGCTCTGATATACATTAGATGCAGGTACAGTCGGGGGTGCGGTGTGCGCTCTGATATACATTAGATGCAGGTACAGTCGGGGGTGCGGTCTGTGCTCGGATATACATTAGATGCAGGTACAGTAGGCGGTGTGATATACATTAGATGCAGGTTACAGTCGAAGGTGTTTGCGGTGTGATTATACATAGATGCAGGGTACAGTGGCGTTGGGGCGGTGTGTGCTCTGATATACTTATATACATTAGATGCAGGTACAGTGGGTGGTGCGGTGTGATATACATTAGATGCAGGTACAGTCGGCGGTGCGGTGTGCGCTCTGATATACATTAGATGCAGGTACAGTCGGCGGTGCGGTGTGCGCTCTGATATACATTAGATGCAGGTACAGTCGGCGGTGCGGTGTGCGCTCTGATATACATTAGATGCAGGTACAGTGGGCGGTGCGGTGTGATATACATTAGATGCAGGTACAGTGGGCGGTGCAGTCTGCGTTCTGATATACATTAGATGCAGGTACAGTCGGCGGTGCGGTGTGCGCTCTGATATACATTAGATGCAGGTACAGCGGGCGGTGCGGTCTGATATCGTATTAGATGCATGTGTTCAGCTCGGCGGTTCGGTGTGTGCTTATGATATACATTAGATGCAGGTATACAGGTGGGATAGGAGGTGCGGTGCGCTCTGATATATATTAGAGAGGTCAGTGTGCGGTGCAGTGGTGGCGCTTGATATACATTAGATGCAGGTACAGTCGGCGGTGCGATGTGCGCTCTGCTATACATTAGATGCAGGTACAGTCGGCGGTGCGGTGTGCGCTCTGATATACATTAGATGCAGGTACAGTCGGCGGTGCGGTGTGCGCTCTGATATACATTAGATGCAGGTACAGTGGGCGGTGAGCGCTCTGATATACATTAGATGCAGGTACAGTCGGCGGTGCGGTGTGCGCTCTGATATACATTAGATGCAGGTACAGTCGGCAGTGCGCTCTGATATACATTAGATGCAGGTACAATCAGCGGTGCGCTCTGATATACATTAGATGCAGGAACAGTGGACAGTGCAGTGTGCGCTCTGATATACATTAGATGCAGGTACAGTCGGCGGTGCGGTGTGCGCTCTGATATACATTAGATGCAGGTACAGTCGGCGGTGCGGTGTGCGCTCTGATATACATTAGATGCAGGTACAGTCGGCGGTGCGGTGTGCGCTCTGATATACATTAGATGCAGGTACAGTCGGCGGTGGGCGGCGGTGCAGGTTGCGCGCTCTGATATACTTTAGATGCAGGTACAGTCGGAGGGTGTAGTGCGCTCTGATATACTTAGATGCAGGGTCACAGTCAGGCGGCATGAGTGTCGCTCTGATATACATTAGATGCAGGTACAGTCTGCGGTGTGGTCTGCGCTC
Source organism: Phyllomedusa bahiana (assembly GCA_025379985.1). Lineage (NCBI taxonomy): Eukaryota > Metazoa > Chordata > Amphibia > Anura > Hylidae > Phyllomedusa > Phyllomedusa bahiana. The sequence goes on along the minus strand of JAODAL010042147.1, from coordinate 9,212 downwards.
TGATATACATTAGATAAAGGTACAGTCGGCGGTGCGGTGTGTGCTCTGATATACATTAGATGCAGGTACAGTGGGTGGTGCGTGTGTATAATTAGATGCAGGTACAGTCGGCTGTGCGCGCTCTGATATACATTAGATGCAGGTACAGTCGGGGGGTTGCGGTTCTGTGCTGGGATACATTAGATGCAGGTCCAGTAGCGGTGTGTATAATACATTAGATGCAGTTACAGTTGGAGGTGCCGGTGTGCGCATCTGATATGTTACTTTACGATGCAGGTGTACAGTCGGGCGGTGCTGAGTGTGCGCTCTGATATACATTAGATGCAGGTACAGTGGGCGGTGCGGTGTGCGCTCTGATATACATTAGATGCAGGTACAGTCGGCGGTGCGGTGCGCGCTCTGATATACATTAGATTGCAGGTACGGTCGGTCAGGGTGCGGTGGTGGTCGTGCGCTCTGACCTATACATATAGATGCAGGTACCGTGGGCGGTTGCGGAATATGTGCGCTCTGTATAGTACATTAGATGCAGGTATAACGGTCTCGTCGTGCGGTGTTGCGCTTCTGATATACAGTTAGATGCAGGTACATGTGGGCGGTGTGGTGTGCGCCTCTGTTATACATTAGATGCAGGTTACAGTCGGGCGGTTGCGGTGTGTGCTTGATATACATTGGAGCAGGTACAGTCAGTGGTGCGGTGGTGCGTTACTGAATACATTAGATGCTGGTACAGTACGGCGGTGCGGTGTTGCGCTCTGATAACATTAGATGCAGTACAGTGGTCGGTGCCGGGTGTGCCGCCTCTGATATACATTAGATGCAGGTACAGTCGGGGGTGCGGTGTGCGCTGTGATATACATTAGATGCAAGTTACAGTCGGGGTGCGGAGAGTGTGATCATACATCTAGATTGCAGGTACAGTGAGGCGGTGCCGGTGTGTTGCTCTGAAATACAATTAAGATGCAGTACAGTGGGCGGTGTCGGTGTGCGCTCTGATATACTTTAGGATGCAGGTAACAGTGGGAGTTGCGGTATGTGCGCTCTGATTATACATTAGATGCAGGTACCAAGTCGCGGAATGCGTCTGCTTTATCATCTTGATACAGGTACAGTGGCGGTCGGCGCTCTGTTTCTATACCATTCGATTACAGGTCAGTGGGCGGGTGCGGTCTTCGATATGATATACATTAGTTGCAGGTTACAGTCGGAGGTTGCGCGCTATTCTGTTATAACTTAGATGCAGGTACCAGTCGGGCGGTGCGGTGTGCCTTCTGTTATACCATTAGATGCAGGTCCAGGTCGGGGTCGCGGTGTGTGATTGATATACATTAGATGCAGGTACACGTGGGCGGTGCGATGTGACGCTCTGATATTCATTAGATGCAGGTACAGGCGGCTGTGCGGTTTGCGCTCTGATATTCAATAGATGCAGGTACAGTTGGCGGTGCGGTGTGCGCTCTGATATACATTGATTGCAGGGTCATGTCGGCAGGTGCGTGATGTCGCGCTATGATATACATTAGATGCAGGGTACAGTGGGCGGTTGGGCGGGCCGGGTGGTGCGCTCTGATTTACATTTCGATGCAGGTACAGTGGGCGGTGCGGTGTGCGGTTTGATATACATTAGATGCTGGTTGATTGGTCGGTGGGGTGTGCGCTCTGATATACATTAGATTCTGGTTCAGTGGTCGGTGCGGTGTGCGCTCTGATATACATTAGATGCAGGTACAGTGGGCGGTGCGGTGTGCTCTATGATATAATATTAGATGCAGGTAACAGTCGGCGGGTGCGGGTGTGCGCCTCTGATATACATTAGATGCAGGGTATACACACCGGTCGGCGGTGCGGTGTGGCTGCTGATTTACATTAGATGCCGTCAGTCGGGCGGTGCGGTGTGCGCTCTGATATACATTAGATGCAGGTACAGTCCGCGGTGCGGTGTGCGCTCTGATATACATTAGATGCAGGTACAGTGGGCGGATGCGGTAGTGCGCTATGACTATTTACATTTGTTAGATGCTGGTACAGTCGGCTGTGCGGTGTGCGCTCTGATATACATCTAGATACATGATACACGTGAGGCGGTTCGCGGTGTGCGCTCTGATATACATTAGATGCAGGTTACAGTCGGCCGGTTAATTGCCGGTAGTGCGTCTCTGTTATACATTAGATGCAGTTACAAGTGGGCGGTGCGGGGTTGCGCGCTCTGATATACTTTAGAATGCAGGTTACAGCGGGCGGGTCGCTGGTCTGCGCTCTGATATACATTAGATGCAGGTACAGTCGGCGGTGCGGTGTGCGCTCTGATATACATTAGATGCAGGTACAGTGGGCGGTGCGGTGTGCGCTCTGATATACATTAGATGCAGGTACAGTCGGCGGTGCGGTGTGCGCTCTGATATACATTAGATGCAGGTACAGCGGGCGGTGCGGTCTGCGCTCTGATATACATTAGATGCAGGTACAGTCGGCGGTGCGCTCTGATATACATTAGATGCAGGTACAGTGGGTGGTGCGCTCTGATATACATTATATGCAGGTACAGTCGGCGATTCTGCGGTGCACTATGATATACTTAGATGCAGAGGGTAAAGTGTGCGGTGGGTGTGGCGCTCCTGATATACATTAGATGCAGGTTCATGGGGCGGTGCGGTCTGCGCTCTGATATACATTATATGCAGGTACAGTCGGCGGGTGCGTCTCATGATAATACTTAGGATTGCAGGTTACAGTGGGTGGTGCCGCTACTGATTACATTATATGCAGAGGTACAGTCGGCGTGCTGCACTCTGATATACATAAGATGAGGTACAGTAGGCGGTTCTCGGTGTGCGCTCATCTGATTATAACATTAGATGCAGGTTACAGTGGGCGGTTGCGGTATGTGCGCTTGATATAAATTAGATGCAGTTACAGTCAGGACTTGGTGTGCCGGTGTGGCGCTGTGATATACATTAGTTGCAGGTATTACAGTCGGCGGGTTGCGGTGTGCGCTCTGATATACATTAGATGCAGGTACAGTCGGCGGTGCGGTGTGATATACATTAGATGCAGGTACAGTCGGCGGTGCGGTGTGCGCTCTGATATACATTAGATGCAGGTACAGTGGGCGGTGCGGTGTGCGCTCTGATATACATTAGATGCAGGTACAGTGGGCGGTGCAGTCTGCGTTCTGATATACATTAGATGCAGGTACAGTCGGCGGTGCGGTGTGCGCTGTGATATACATTAGATGCAGGTACAGTCGGCAGTGCGCTCTGATATACATTAGATGCAGGTACAATCAGCGGTGCGCTCTGATATACATTAGATGCAGGAACAGTGGACAGTGCAGTGTGCGCTCTGATATACATTAGATGAATGGTACATGTCGGCAGGCGTGCGGGTGTGGCTCTGTTACATTGAGATGAAGGTCACAGTCAGGCGGTTGCGGCTTGCGCGCTCTGATATACTCATTAGATGGCAGGTTTACAGTGGGCGGTGCGGTGTCGTGCTCTTGATATACAATTAGATGCAGAGGTACAAGTGGGCGGTGCGGGGGGCGGGTTAGTGCGCATCTGATATACATTAAGATGCAGGTACAGGGGCGGTGTGCGTGTGCGCTCTGGATATACACTTAGATGGGGCCGGTACAGTCGGCGGTGGCCGGTGTGCGCTTGATATACATTAGATGCTGGTACAGTCACGGCGGTGCGCGTGTCGTGCTCTGAATACATTAGGATTGCAATTTATAGTCGGCGGTGCGGTGTGCGCTCTGATATACATTAGATGCAGGTACAGTGGGCGGTGCGGTGTGCGCTCTGATATACATTAGATGCAGGTACAGTGGGCGGTGCGGTGTGCGCTCTGATATACATTAGATGCAGGTACAGTCGGCGGTGCGGTGTGCGCTCTGATATACATTAGATGCAGGTACAGTCGGCGGTGCGGTGTGTGCTCTGATATACATTAGATGCAGGTACAGTGGGCGGTGCGGTGTGCGCTCTGATATACATTAGAGTGAAGGTAACAGTCGGCTAGGGCTTGTGGTGTGTGCTGTGAATATATTAGATGCAGGTTAGACAGTGGGCGAGTTGCGGGTGTGCGCTCTGATATACATTTGAATCAGGATACAGTCGGCGTTGCGGTTGTGATTATACATTAGATTCAGGTACAGTCGGCGGTGCGGTGTGCGCTCTGATATACATTAGATGCAGGTACAGTGGGTGGTGCGGTGTGATATACATTAGATGCAGGTACAGTCGGCGGTGCGGTGTGCGCTCTGATATACATTAGATGCAGGTACAGTCGGCAGTGCGCGCTCTGATATACATTAGATGCAGGTACAGTCAGTGGTGCGGTGCGCGCTCTGATATACATTAGATGCAGGTACACAGTGGGGCGGTGCGGTGATGCGCTCTGATTTATACATTTAGATGCAGAGGTACAGGTCGGCGGTGCGGGGGTGCGCTCTGATATACATTTGATGCAGGTACAGCGGGCGGTACGGTCTGCGCTCTGATATACATTAGATGCAGGTACAGTCGGCGGTGCGCTCTGATATACATTAGATGCAGGGTACATGTGGGCGTGCGGTGCGCGCTATGATAGCATTAGATGCAGTACCAGCGGGCGGTGCGGTGTGCGCTCTGATATACATTAGATGCAGGTACAGTCGGCGGTGCGGTGTGCGCTCTGATATACATTAGATGCAGGTACAGTGGGTGGTGCGCTCTGATATACATTATATGCAGGTACAGTCGGCGGTGCACTCTGATATACATTAGATGCAGGTACAGTGGGCGGTGCGGTGTGCGCTATGAGATAAATTAGATGCAGGTACAGGTGGGCGGTTGCCGGTGTGCGCTCTGACTATACATAGATGATAGGTACAGTCGGCGGTGGGTTGCGCTCGTGATATTACGCATTAGATGCAGGTACAGTGGGCGGTGCGGTGTGCGCTCTGATATACATTAGATGCAGGTACAGTCGGCGGTGCGGTGTGCGCTCTGATATACATTAGATGCAGGTACAGTGGACGGTGCGGTGTGCGCTGTGATATACATTAGATGCAGGTACAGTGGGCGGTGCGCTCTGATATACATTAAATGCAGGTACAGTCGGCGGTGCGCTCTGATATACATTAGATGCAGGTACAGTCGGCGGTGCAGTGTGCGCTCTGCTATACATTAGATGCAGGTACAGCTCGGCGCGTGCAGGTGTGCGCTCTTGATATACATTACGATGCAGGTACCAGTCGAGGGCGGTTTTGCGCGCTCTGATATACATTAGATGCTGGTACACAGTTGGGCGTGTGTGCGCTTACTGATATAAATGATGAAGGTACAGTCGGCGGTGCAGTGTGCGCTCTGAGATACATTAGATGCAGGTACAGTCTGCGGTGTGGTCTGTGCTCTGATTTACATTAGATGCAGGTACAGTCGGGCGGCTGACCGCTGTGATACTATTTGATGCAGGACAGTCGGCCGGTGCGTGTGTCGTGCTCTGATATACCTTAGATGTGCAGGTAAAGGGGTGGTGCGGTGTGATATACATTAGATGCAGGTACAGTCGGCATTGCGGTGTGCGCTCTGATATACATTAGATCAGGTTACTGTGGGCGGTGCGGTGTGTGCTCTGATATACATTAGATGCAGGTACAGTGGGCGGTGCGGTGTGTGCTCTGATATACATTAGATGCAGGTACAGTCGGCGGTGCGGTGTGCGCTCTGATATACATTATGATGTCAGGTAAGTCGGGCGTGCGGGTGTGATTACATTGATGCACGGTTACAGTCGGCGGTTGCGGTGTGCGCTCTGATATACATTAGATTCAGGTACAGTGGGCGGTGCGGTGTGCGCTCGGATATACATTAGATGCAGGAACAGTCGGCGGTGCGGTTATGTTGCGCTCTGATAAACATTAGTTGTAGGTACTGCGGGCGGTGCAGTGTGCGCTCTGATATACATTAGATGCAGGTACAGTCGGCGGTGCGGTGCGCGCTCTGATATACATTAGATGCAGGTACAGTCGGCGGTGCGGTGCGCGCTCTGATATACATTAGATGCAGGTACAGTCGGGGGTGCGGCGAGTGCGCTTCTGATATTCATTGTTGACAGGTATCTGTCGGTGGTGCGGTGTGCGCTATGATATATCATTGATGCAGCGTACAGTCGGCGGTGCAAGGTGTGAGTCTATGATTTTCATTGGATGCAGGTACAGTCGGCGGTGCGGGTGCGCGCCTCGCTGATACACATTAGTTTGAGGTCACAGTCGGCGTGCGGTCGTGCGCTCTGATATACATTAAATGCAGGTACAGTCGGCGGTGCACTCTGATATACATTAGATGCAGGTACAGTGGGCGGTGCGGTGTGCGCTCTGATATACATTAGATGCAGGTACAGTGGGCGGTGCGGTGTGCGCTCTGATATACATTAGATGCAGGTACAGTCGGCGGTGCGGTGTGCGCTCTGATATACATTAGATGCAGGTACAGTGGGCGGTGCGGTGTGCGCTCTGATATACATTAGATGCAGGCACAGTCGGCGGTGCCGGGTTGTTGCGGCTCTTTTTGATATACATTAAGATGCCAGGCACACGTCTGGCGGGTGACGGTGTGCGCTTCTGATTTGCAATTAGATGCAGGTAGAGTCGGTGTGCGGCAGGTGTGATATACATTAGATGCAGGTACAGTCGGCGGTGCGGTTGTATGCGATCTGATATACATTAGATGCAGGTATAGTCGGCGGTGCGGTGTGCGCTCTGATATAAATTAGATGCAGGTACAGTCGGTCGGTGTCGCGGTCGTGCGCTTGTATACATTAGATGCAGGTACAGTCGGCGGTGCGGTGTGCGCTCTGATATACATTAGATGCAGGTACAGTCGGCGGTGCGGTGTGATATACATTAGATGCAGGTACAGTGGGCGGTGCGGTGTGCGCTCTGATATACATTAGATGCAGGTACAGTCGGCGGTGCGGTGTGCGCTTCTTGAATAATATACATTACTGCCAGGGTACTGTCGGCCAGCAGGTGCGGGGTAGGGTGGGTGTGCGCTAGTGATATACATCTAGATGCATGGTACAGTCAGCGGTCACCTCATCAAATTGCGATGTGGCTAAACTGTATACATTAGATGCAGGCACAGGCAACACACAAGTATTAGTGGTGGTGGCACACAGTTACAGGCAGTAGCGGTCGCACACACATATCGTCCACATCGGTGGCGGCACACAGATATTGCCCACGGCGGTGGCAGAACACAGGTACAGGCAGCCGTGGTGGCACACAGGTATCGGCAGCAGTTGCACAAAGGTACAGGTGGTAGCACACAGGTATAGTCCACTGAGGTGTCACACAGGTACAGGCGGCGGTAGCACATAGGTGTAGTCGGCGGTGGCTGTGACACACGAGTATAGGCAGCGAGGCCGGTGGCACACAGGTACAGGCGGCCGCACACAGGTACAGGCGGCTGCAGTGGCACACAGGTACAGGCGGCTGCAGTGGCACACAGGTACAGGCGGCACACTGGTACAGGCGGCCGCAGTGGCACACAGGTACAGGCGGCACACTGGTACAGGCGGCCGCAGTGGCACACAGGTAAAGGTGACGGTGGCACACAGCTACAGGCGGCCGCAGTGGCACACAGCTACAGGCGGCCGCAGTGGCACACAGCGACAGGCGGCCCCAGAGGAACAGGCGGCCGCAGTGCAACACAGCTCCAGGAAGCCGCAGAGGCACACAGCTACAGGCAGCCGCAGTGGCACACAGCTACAGGCAGCCGCAGTGGCACACAGCTACAGGCAGCCGCAGTGGCACACCAGCTAAGGTAGCACACTGGTACAGGCAGCCGCAGTGGCACACAGGTACAGGCTGCCGCAGTGGCACACAGCTACAGGTAGCACACTGGTACAGGCAGCCGCAGTGGCACACAGCTACAGGCAGCCGCATTTGGCACACAGCTACAGTACACATTGGACGGCACCACATGGCACACACTACAGGCACCGCATGGCACACAGCTACGGGGTAGCACACTGGTACAGGCACCGCAGTGGCACACAGCACAGGCAGCCGCGGGGCACACGCTACGGGAGCACACTGGACAGGCACCCCACAGTGGCCCAGCTACAGGCAGCCGCATGGCACACACCAGACACACTGAACAGCGCCACAGTGGCCACACTAAAAAGGCCCCCCGCAGTGACAAGCACAGGCGCCGCATGGACACAGCACAGGCAGCCGCAGTGGCACACACCGGGTAGACACAGCACAGCAGCCGCAGGGGCACACAGCTACGGGGCAGCCGATGGCACACAGCTCAGGCACCGCAGGGGCACCAGCTACAGGCACCGCGTGGTACACACTACAGGCACCGCAGTGGCACACAGCACAGGTCACACGGGTACGGGCAGCCACATGGACCAGCTACAGGCAGCCGCAGTGGACACACTACAGGACACACTGGTACAGGCAGCCACATGCACACAGCTACAGGCACCCGCAGTGGCACACGCTAACAGCCGCAGTGGCCACACAAGGCAGCCGCAGGGCACACAGCTCAGGTAGCACACACTACGGGCAGCCGCAGGGGCACACACTACGGGCAGCCGAGTGGCACACAGCTACGGGCACCCCAGGGGCACACAGCTACGGGCACCGCAGGGTACAAGCTACAGGCAGCCGCATGGTACAGGCAGCCGCAGGGCCCAGGGATTCAGCAGCCGCAGGGGCACACAGCTACAGGTACCACTGGTACACAGCCCAGTGGCACACAGCTACAGGTAGCAAAATGGACAGAGCCGCAGTGGCCCAGCACAGGCAGCCACAGTGGTACAGGCAGCTGCAGTGGCACACAGCTACAGGTAGCACACTGGTACAGGCAGCCGCAGTTGCACACAGCTACACGCAGCCACAGTGGTACAGGCGTCTTCAGTGGCACACAGGTACAGGTGACGGTGGCACACTGGTACAGGCGGCTATGGCGCACACCGGTACAGCCAGCCATGGAGGTGGCACACAGGCGGCGGTGCTGTGCCCTCTGATACAGGTGCGTGTCCATGTTCTGTCATTAATGGATAAATCATTAGTAAATAATGAATGGCGGATCTACACTTCTGGCTCATTGTGCACTGCCACCTAGAGGTCCAGAGCGTGCAGTGCGGCCGGGGCACTTGGCGCAGCTGCGGGTGCATTGTAACCTTTTTGCCCGCCTGGCTTTTTTTCCTCCGCA